>CM040426.1:132714093-132826593 GCA_022702705.1 Papilionanthe hookeriana x Papilionanthe teres | reverse complement strand
GTTCCCAATTGTTTCGAACTCTCTTTTGGGAATGAGATATTTATGGAATCCCCATGAATAGGATCAAACCTTATTCTATGATATTTCCATAAGATTCCTCTTTACTCTTTTTCTTATTCTTAAGCAAGCCCCCGAGAAGGCCTAGTTGATCCATGATTTATGTTTCATTTTTCTTTTACTTTTTGTTTGTTTCGAGAAAGATCTCGATCGATTCCGATTCTTTCTTTTCCTATTGATTATTTTTCGATCGAGATGTGTGGATCCACGGATCTGTGTCTATATAGATCCTATTCATGGATTAACGAAAATGTGCAAAAGCTCTATTTACCTCTGCCATTCTATGAGTCTCTTCCTTTTTGTGTATGGCATCGCCACTGCCATTGGCAGCATCTAATAATTCAGAACTTAATCGGAAATCCATATTCGACCCAGACGCTTTCGAGATGCCCCTAATAACCAACGAATGGCAAGCACTTTTCCTTGTGTAGATCATATTTCAATAGGAACTTGATGAGTCGATCCGCCTACACATCTTACTTTTACTGCTATATCGGGAGTTACTCCACGTATTGCTTAACGTAAAACAGATAGTGGATTTGTTTCTGTCTTTTGTTGAATCTTTTTCACGGCTCAATAGATAATTTGATAAGCCAGTGATTTTTTTCCATGTTTCATAATACGGTTAACCAACATGTTAACTAATCGATTACAATAAATTGGATCGGATTTTACATTTCTTCCTTCTGCAGTACTTTTACATGACATGAGCGTAAAAGCGGTTCAAGAATCAATTTTCCTTTGGTAAGAACTAAAAATTAATCACTTATTTTGGCTTTTTGACCCCATATTGTATGGTGGATTTCAAAAGATATGAAAAATCTCCCTCCAAGCCGTACATACGACTTTCATTGAATACGGCTTTCCACAGAATTCTATATTTTTCTATAAGATCGAGTATGGAATTCTGTTTACTCACTTTTAAATTGAGTATTTGTTTCCCCCATTTTTCTACTAGGATTGGAAATCTTGTATTTTACATATCCATACGATCGAGTCATTGGGTTTCCGAAATAGTGTAATGAAAAAAGAACTGCTTCGAATCATTGCTATTTAGCTCAGACATGTTCTGAAAAAGTCAAGGTATTTTGAATTGTCTGTTGAAACAAACAAAAGGGAAAACCTCTTAAATTATTCCAATATTGGATCTTGGATATATAGTACTTCCAAATTGAATCTCTTTAGAAAGAAGATCTTTTGTCTCACAGTAGCCTGCTCTAGTCCCCTTCTGAAACTTTCGTTATTGGGTTAGCCATACACTTCACACGTTTCTAGTGATTCACACGGCATCATCGAATGATACAAGTATTGGATAAGAATCTACAACGCACTAGAACGCCCTTATTGGCGATCCTTCGCTCCGACAGCATTTAGGGTTCCTTGAACAATGTAATATCTCACACCGAGTAAATCTTAACCCTTCCTCTTCTTACTAATAATACAGAATGTTCTTATGAATTATGGCCAATATCAGGTATATAAGCAGTGATTTCAAATCCAGAGGTTAATCGTACTATGACAACTTTAAGTAAGGCAGAGTTTTGTTTTTTGGGGATGATAGTGGAAAAGTTGACAAATAAGTCACCCTTATCATCACTCTACAGAACCGTACATGAGATTTTCACCTCATACGGCTCCTCGTTCAATTCTTTCCAAGTAATTGGATCCTTTTCTTCATTCGAGAATCTCCTCCGTTCTTCTACTCCGTCCCAAAGAGTAACTCAGACCAATTCATTCACGTTTTCGTGTTCCAATTGAACACTTTTCATTTATGATCAAAGAAGAAAATTCTTCTTTTTACCAAACCTATGCGGGATCAAATCAAGATCTTCTAATTATAAGAAGTACAAGAGATCTTTCTCGATCAATTCCTTTGCCCCTCATTTTTCGAGAACCAAAAAGATCATTTTCGAGTTTGAATTTGTTCATTTGGAATATGGGTTCTTCTATCTTCTACTTTTTTTTCCTTCTTTCTTTTGGATTTTTATTTCATTTTGATTTTCTTTTGATTCCCTTCCATCATTCCTGAAGTCCCATAGGTTTGTTGATCCTGTAGAATCTGACCTATTTTCTCATCGAGCGATGGGTACGAAAGAAATCAGATTTTTTTTTCAATCAAAAGAACTATGTGAAATCTTCGGGTTTTCCTCCTCCTCTATCCCTATATCCCATAGGTATAACGTTTGAATTAATAGAGAACATTTTCTTCTGTATGAATCGATATTCTGACATTCCAATTCTTTCTCGATATCTCCCAAGGAAAATCCTGAATTGGATCCAAAATGGTCGGGTTAGTGTGAGCTTATCCATATGGTTATGCACTCTTCAAATAAGACTTCATTCTTTGAAAGATCCTGGCTTTCGTGCTTTGGTAAGTCGTCTGAGATCCTTTCGATGACCTATGTTATGTCGAAATATATATCGATCGATTGCGTAAGGGCCGCGGTAGCAACGAAACCGGGGGAAGTATACAAAATACAGAAAAGACAATTATTTTCTATTATAACTTTTCTATTATGTAATTATGTATATTATTATTATATTTTTTATTGTATTCTTTCTAAATTCTAATAAGATTAGTTATATTAGTCTTATTGTCTTAGTTTTAGTATAAGTGAGTGATCCCGGCGCGGCGAGTCCTTTCTTCCGTGATGAACTGCTGGCACCAGTCCTACATTTTGTCTCTGTGGACCAAGGAGAAAGGGGGAGGAGGGTTGCATCATGAGAGAAGTAAGGAGGTCAACTGCTTCAAATATACAACATGGATTCTGGCAATGAAATAGAGTTCCTCATGTTGATCCGAATGAATCAGTATTTCCACTGGGTCCATCTTTGCTCGCTGTACAAGAGGATAGCAAGTTACAAATTATGTCTCTGTCTCTGTAGGACGTGTATTTCTATTACTTTTATTATTATTCAATTCATAAATGAAAATGAAGTAGTAAATGGTGGGAGTTATCCTTTTTTATTGTATATGTTCCTAAGAAAAAGGCGTGGAAACACATAGGAACTCTGGAATGGAAATGGAAAAGAAAAGTAGCTCCAGTTCTTTCAGAAATGGTAGTAAGGTCCTTAACGCAAGAAGAAGGGGTGATTCATATTGTCTTGACTTGATTCTGCTTTCACAATTTTTTTTTTACAATATACAATACCGAGTCAGTTTTTCTCCTACCAGTCTCGAATAGAGCATGCTGAAAAGAAATTTATTCATGTAAAAACTGTTCGATTTAGATCGGGAAATCGAATTTTAGGAAACCATGTGTTATGGCTTGAATCCGTAGTCAATCCTACTTCTGATAGGAGCAATTGACAATGGAATCTAATTTTCCCATTATTTAACTATCCATAACATAATAGTGCGAAATGAAGGCCCGACCCTTAGATTGTTCGTAAATATATATATATATATATATATATATATATATATATATATATATATATATATATATATATATATATATATGTGTGGAGCCATGGGAGTGGAGGGAAGTGCTCTGCTAGGGTTTTGATGGAGCTCCCTCGTCGGCGGCCGGACCGGGTTTTGGGTAGCCGGTCGGAGTAGGTGGCTGGTAAGTTTGTTTCTTCCTCCCCTTGGCGGCTGTGGTGGCTTCGGAAGATTTGGGCACTTTTTGGGTGTTCCCGGGCTCCAGTATTTCAATTGAGTTACTGTTCCATTGGGTGTGGGCTGCTGTGTTTTGCTTTCCCAGGCTTGCTTTTTTGAATTGTTACTGTGTTATTGGTTGGCTCCTGCCGTTCTGCTGGAGTGGTGGGCTGATTTCTATGGCTTGCAACTCTTCAGTCGTTCCTGGAAATTCCTCCATTTCTGCTTTTGGTTCTTATGCCAAGGCAGTCACCAATGGTATTGTTAATTCCAGAAATTTTGAGCAATTAGTTTTCCCTCAGTCCCTGCATGATGCTGCAGCTGGTAGAAGTGAAGCTCCTTTCATCAGGCCGTTAGGCATCAAGGAGGGAAAGCCTGCTATCAAGTTTACTACTCAGGAAATGCTCTCTTTAATCGAAGCCGTGAAATTCACCATAGTGGGTCAATTTAAATATGGACATCCTAAAATGGAATCGGTTAGGAAGAGCTTTGTTGATTTGAACTTGGTGGGTCAGTGGAAGCTGGGCTTGATGGATGGGAGACACCTCCTAATCAGGCTCACAAGGGAGGAGGATTATGCCACTATTCTGGGTCAGCAGGCTATGGTGATAGCTGGAACCTTCATGAAGGTGTTTAAGTGGACACCTGACTTTGATCCTAACAAGGAGCCCCTGATTAAACCTCTTTGGTTTAATTTCCCTCAGCTCCCCATTCATTTATATCATACCAACACTCTTTTTCAAATCAGCAGAGCTTTAGGTACCCCTCTCAAGGTGGACCCTCCCACCTATGATATGGGCAATGCTGGGGCTGCTAGAGTGCTGGTTGAGAGGGATGTAACCCTTCCAGACCTGGACAAGGTTTGGATTATCACTAATGATGAAGGAGAGGGCTTTTGGCAACAGGTGGTATTGGAGCATAAGCCTTTGTTCTGCCCACACTGTAGGATGTCTGGACATGATAAACAGAAATGTTACAGACTAAGGCCTTTCATCAAGAAACCTACTGGGGCAAGGTTGCCATCTCGAGCCCCCGGGGGATTTTGGTCGCACCTGTGCCCCCGGAACCCGTGGTTTAGGGGAAGAGGTGGTGGAGCCCATAACCGTGCCTAATATGGAGAAAAAGCAGCAGAAGGTGTACCGCATTCGAAAAGATTCCACCCTTGGGGTGACCCTCCCCTGCAGAACCGGCAAGAAGGGGTAGACATCATTGGAGAATCGGCTCGAGCCGAGGCTCCAACTCGGGATCTTCCGAACCCGGGAAAGGATAAAATGGAGCAAGAATGGCAAATTAAGAAAGCTAAAAATAAAAATTCCTCAACTTTTATCAAATATGCAGCCCCCCCTCATCAGCCTTTTAATCCCTCTCCTACACCTCCCATTAGTAACATTAGGACTAGAACCAGATCCAAATCACTCCTCTCCCCCCCCCCCTCTCCCCATCCCCTCCCCCCCCCGTACCCCCGATGTTTAACTTCCTTTGTTGGAACATCAGGGAGATTGCCCACCCCTCTTCCTTTAAAAGACTCACCTACCTTTTTAAGAAACACCAGCTTTGGTGCTTAGCTATTCTTGAACCCATGGTTAACAAAAACCCCCAAAAATATCTTTCCAAGTTCTCTGGTTGCTCTAATTACATTAATATATCCAATAAAATCTGGATTGTTCTCAGAAAGGAGATCAATTGGACTATATTGAGGGATCATCCTCAATTTGTCCATCTGTCTCTAAATTTTTATGGTCATGAGCTTGCCACCACTTTTGTGTATGCAGTGTCGTACTCGGGATGTCCAGTGTCGACCTCCGGACCGAGTTGCACCATATCAACTCGACTATCACTTCTAGCTGGATAGTAGGTGGAGATTTCAATTGTTTGGGCTCTTCTCGTCGAGAAGGCCGGAGGAAGGCCTCCTCGCTCTTTCTACTATCACCGAATTTAATGATCACATTCAATCTGCCTGGTCCGTTTGATTTGGGTTTTCTTGGGCCCCCATTCACTTGAGGAGGGGGAAAACTCGGGAAAGGCTGGACAGATTCCTCGCTAACGATCTTTGGCATCACAATTTTCTCGCATACCTATGTATCCCACTTAAATTTTGCGAGGTCGGATCACGTACCACTTCTCATCACTGTCATTGCGGTCGATGCTACCAGCCCCCCTCCCTTCAGATTCTTAAACTGTTGGACTACCCAACCCGGTTTCCTGGAAGTGATTAACTCTCACTGGAATGGGTGTCATCATATTAACCCATTTATCCAACTGCAGCTTCTACAAATCAAAATTGGGAAGGCCCTCAAAGCTTGGAGCTGGAATAAGATTGGGGACATATTTAAAAATGTGGAAATGGCTGAGAAGGAGGTGGCAGCTTTGGAATTGGAGTGCATTTCCAACCATGACAGATATTCAGATTTGATTGCTAGCCAGGAAAGATTACTTCGTCTCGTGGAACCGCAAGAACAATTCCTCGATCAAAAGCTGCTATTAATAAATTTAACCATGGGGATAGGAACACTAAGTTTTACCATGCTTACATCAAGTGTAGAAGAAAATGCAATACTATCCATTCCATCGAAATGAGCATGGGGAAACCTTGCATGATGGGAAGGAAATTGCCTCTCGATGCTGTGAATTTCTTCAGGAAGTTGCTATCTCATGACAACTGCCCCAGACCTCCCATAGAGCCCAGCCTGTTTAATGCTGAACAAAGGTACATTGGCTCCCTCCAGCTGACTTCTATACCTTCAAAGGAAGAAATATGGACAGTAATCAACTCCATGGATGGATCCAAAGCAGCAGGCCCAGATGGGTTTACAGCTGAATTCTATAAGAAGACCTGGGCTATTTGCAAAGGTGAGGTTACCCTTGCAATTCAAGGATTTTTCAGGGGCTGGGAGCTGCCTCAGTACTTTCACTCCTCCAATATTGTCCTTATTCCAAAATCCACAACCTCTAAGGACTGGAATCAGTATAGACCCATCAGTTTGACTTCAGTCATTAGTAAAGTGATTAGCAAGATTCTGGTGGGCAGATTGCAACCCCATCTGACACATTTTATTGCCCCCAACCAAGCAGCTTTCATTCATGGAAGGTCCATCACTGATAATGCTCTCCTTGCTCAGGAAATGCTTCGGATCCGGACGAGCCCTGCGAAGTGGTAATCTCATCTACAAATTGGATGTCATGAAGGCTTATGATACCATTGATTGGAACTTTATCCTAAACATTTTGCAAGCCAGGAGCTTCCATTCTGAGTTCTGCTGGATCATCAAAAGATGGCTGAAACATAATCACCATTCCATCCTGATTAATGGTAACTGCTGGGGAGGTTTTACTGCCACCAGGGGCCTCAAACAAGGAGACCCCTTGTCTCCTACTATTTTCATTATTGGGATGGATTATCTCTCCAGGCTTTTGGAGTTTCATTTATCCCCCCACCACTATGCCAATTATCATCATAGGTCTAATATACAGATTACCCATCTAATTTATGCAGATGATGTAATCCTTTTCTCTAGAGCTAGTAAGAGTGCAGTGAAGAAAACCTTCCATTGTCTGGAGAAGTTTCAACTGGTTTCTGGCCTTCAGTTTAGCTCTCATAAAAGCACCATCCTCTTCCCCAAAAATTGCTCTTCCTCATCTATCCATTGGATCCTTCGATGATACTTGGTTTTTCTAGAGCCTCTCTACCATTGAAGTTCCTGGGTATCCCTTTAATTAAAGGTAGAATGAAGCAAGTGCAGTTTGATGATATCATCCATAAAATTCAAGCTCAGCTGGCCAACTGGGTGCACTCATTTCTCTCTTCTGGGGGCAGGATCACTATTCTCAAAAGCATCCTTACTTATTTCCCCTCTTACATACTTCAAATGACTCGTCTTAAGAAAAGTACCGAATTCAATTGGAAAGGAGCTTCAATCGTTTTCTACGTGGGCGAGAGAAAGCAGCTCCATTGGGCTAGTCGGCAAAAGCGGCAAGACCTATTGAAGCTGGAGGTTTGGGATTCAAAGGCCTGATCCAACTGCAACAAACCAATTTTTGTAAACTCTGGATCAATTTCAGACAACAACAATCCCTCTGGGCCAAATTTTTGCTGGGTAAATACTGCAGGGATCATTACCCAACTGATGTACAGGAAACAAAAGGCTCTTCAAGAGTGTGGAAACAGATGGTTAAATGCAGAAGTCTGGCTGAAAATTTGTTTAAGTGGGATCTGGGTAAGGGTGATATTCTTTTTTGGCATGACAAATGGTGTCCTGCTGATATGCTTATTCCACTACCTAATATCCCTATCAGTTCCTTTCCTGTCTCAGAATGCTTGGGATGGGGACTCTCGAGTCCATTCCTAGGTCAGGGCAATTACTCCAGCAGGATTCTGTGACCCTAATATCTAAAATACATTTCAGCAGGGCTAAACCAGATCTTATCAATTGGCACAATACTCACCTTCACAGCTTAACAAAGCATATTTACCTCAATATTCATCAGTGGACTAAATTAGATTGGGGTAACTTGATCTGGAGCAAGTTCCTCACTCCCTCCATGTCTTTGCTCGATTGGAGAACCTTTCATAACCGCATCCCAACCGATGACATCCTCAAGTTAAAGGGACCGAGGGGTCCTTCAAAATGTTTACTTTGCCGCTCCAATGAGGAATCCTTATCACACCTATTCTTCAGGTGTAAGTTTTCAAATCAAGTCTGGAATGAAGTTACCAAGTTTTTTAACATCAACACTATCCAACTGGACTGGACAGATTTCAACTCCTGTTGGAAATCCTGGCAGCCAACTAAAGGTAGCAGTATTCCTTTCATTGTGACCTGGTTTCTGTGGATGCATAGAAACAGTATAAAATTTGATGCTAAGCCACCTTGTGTTCAGATTGTGGTGGGTAATTGTCTCTCCTACATTTCCAAGCTTATCAGGTTTAAAAAGTTCCCAAATATTCTTAACACCACTTCTCACAGCCATCTTCCATTGAAGACAAAAATTCTGCAGATCTGGTGGAAGCCCCCCATCTTCCCCTTTATTAAAGTTAACACTGATGGTGCTTTCTCAGAGTATGGGGCCGGTATTGGAGGATTATTCAGAGACTCCAATAGGTAGTGTTTAAGTCTTTTTTCTGCCCCAACTGTTTCTGCTGATCCAATAGAAGCTGAACTCAAGGCTGTTTTCTGGGCAATCACCTTAGCTATTTTATGGAAGTGGACCCATCTGCAGGTGGAGGTGGATTGCCAAACCTTAATCAATTACCTGGTTGTGGGCCTCCCCCTCCTTGGCACCACTCTCAATGGGTGGGCAAAATTCAGAACCTAGCTACTCTTTGTACAATCCATTTTTCTTTCATTCATAGAGAAGGTAACCGGCCAACAAATTGGCTAGCTAAAAGAGGGATAGATAATATGGATGTGGTTGTTTCTACATCCCATCCTCCTCAGCTGGATTTTCTGATTGAAGCAGACTTATTCAAGGCCCCTCACTTCAGAGTAGCTTAGTTATTTCATTTATCTTAGGAGACTTTGGAGGGGCCTCTCTCCACTGCGCTTTGTACTTCCAATTTATTTTTTGGGATAGGTTATTTTACACCTAGTTTAGGTACTTTCTCTTTTGGTGTGGAGTTGTACTGAGTTATGTTTGTTCCCACTTGGGATATTTTGTAACTTCACTTATTTTTGAAGCAAAATGTAGGGAGCCTGAGTAGCTCCTTTCCCCAAATATACATATATATATATATATATATATATATATATATATATATATATATATATATATATATATATATATATATATATATATATATATATACATATATATATATATATATATATTATTTATTTATTATAATATTTGGTTATTATTTCACGGTTTCCTAAATTATAAAAGAAAATAATATAAAAAACATTTTGCAAGCAAATAAGGGCATATTATTAAATTGTTTTAGCTTTTATAGTTTAGTCCCACATCTTTAAATCTTGAGTTTCACCTTTCGTATATTGAAAAACATGGGAGTATAAGATAGCTACAGCAATAGCACATGGGTTTTCAACCTTTAGATGTTAGAAATGTAAATAGATAATAATCGAATGGTATGCATTTAAATTTTCCAAAATTTCATAAGCCAATCATAGATTGAAACTCAAATATAGCATTAAATCCATATATATAGTATATATATATATATATATATATATATATATATATATATATATTATTTATTTATTATAATATTTGACTATTTATATTTCACGGTTTCCTAAATTATAAAAGAAAATAATGTACAAAAAATTGTGCAAGCAAATAAGGGCAAATAAACATATTATTGTTTTAGCTTTCATGGTTTAGCCCCACATTTTAAATTTTGAGTTTCACCTTTCATTTATATTCAAAAACATGAGAGTATAAAATAGCTACAGCAATAACACATGGGCTTTCAACCTTTAAATATTAGAAATATAAATAGATAACAATCGAATGGTATGCATGTAAATTTTCAAAAATTTCATAAGCCAGCCATATATTCAAACTCAAATATAGCATTAAATCCATTAATATATATTTATAATTCAACATTAATATATATATATTATTATAATATTTGGTTAATATTTAACAATTTCCTAAATTATTAAAGAAAATAATATACAAAAAATTGTGCAAGCAAATAAGGGCAAAGAAACATATTATTAAATTGTTTTAGCTTTTATAGTTTAGTCCCACATCTTTAAATCTTGAGTTTCACCTTTTTTTTATATTGACAAACATAGGAGTATGAGATAGCTACAACAATAGCACATGGGTTTCAACCTTTAAATAAAATATTAATATTTGTTATAGTCGGTACAGAGGTTAAACCGGCCTATTTTTTCAGGTTTCTGGCGGGTTCGAATCGGTTCAACCAAGTTCGATGTAGATACAGTTATTAAGCCAACCCTAAGTGACTACTGGCTGGTTCGCAGTTGAACCGGCTGGTTTGGTCAGGTTTTCTAAACCATTCTAATAATGCCAGGTAGTGAAATTATCAATGTTCGGAAAATTTAACCATACATTAGAACGATAGAGGGGATGATATAATAAATAATAAATTTATTTAAATATGACAAATAATATAATGATAATGTAATATATAGTTTTAAGAAATACATTATGAAATGTAAATTAAGCATCTCAATATTTAAATGATTAATCATCTTTTCTTTTGTTTTGTTTTTTTTTTTTTTTTTTTCCTTGATCTTCTTGATTCTTTTTAAGATCTATAGAGTGGATGACCAATGACCTAACAATGTGCAGCTGAAGAACAGATGACGAGTGGCCAGCCAAAGGTTCAGGATCACAATTGAGTTGGAGGAACGCAGCATGCCTCATGCAAATGAATCGGAATATGGCATTTTAGTTTCCTCTATTAGTATATTAGGGAATAAAGAAAATTCAATTATATATTTATTTATATAAATAGTTTTTAAAAAATAGTCCACAGGATTAAAATGACCTAAACTGATAAAGAACCGACTAGTTTTTAAGAATCGAGACTCAGTTCTCAAGTGCAATGGTCTAACCGGCAATTCAAAACAATTCTAGCAGGTTTGCTGTCAAGGATGATTTTAGCATGTATCTGCTGGGACTTACAACCGGTTTACAGTCGAATCATGGATATTATTACCACTATACTAAGCGACAGAGAATCAACAATGGCAGTAATGATGCCAGAAAATGGGTAATAATTTGTAAATATACGCTTCAATTATTTATAAAGTTCCACAGATTCTAAAACTGTATATAAAATTAAAAATCAAGAAGCCAGCAAAACATGTGATGATTAAAATATATTTGATGTTAGTTTATGAGACAAAAATAACAGACAAAACTGAAGCAACATTCATTTAAAGACTCGCATAAGAACATACCAAAGTGGTGAAAAGCACAATCACAATGGTGCTTGTGACCATCGTTGCATGAACTGGGTCCCACGTAACTCCAGAAATAGTGAACTGCAGGATTGTTGAATAAACATTTAAGCAGTTTAAAATTATATATGTATCAAAAAGTTTTTTTAGAAAACTGAAATGTAAGCAGAAAATGGTGAACCGCATACCAGGTTAAATGCTAGAGCAATCGAAACGGCTCCTCTCATGAGACCAGCCCACCAAATTATAAACTGTTAACCATAAATGAAACTTGATGAAGATTGAGTAGCTAAAAATTAATGAAAAAAGAGGGCACCATTTACATACATACCAGAAAATTTCTATTTATTTACATATCTATCATCAAAACTTTGCTTTTTATATTTATACCAACCTGATTCTTTCATATAACATAAAAAAATGCCATCATGTTAATTTTTAAAAGGTGAAATAGACCTTTTCATGCATAGGTAAGGTGGCATGTACATAAAAATTTAAGTTCAGGTGTTGGATATATCGATGCATAGGAATTGAGTGGAATGTATCCAACTCTTCCAAAGAAAAAGAGACTAGTAATATAGGGAAGGAGGGCAAAATTGTAAGTCTTCGACTAAAATGAAATAATATCCCAAATAAGCTACTGAAATATAATGAAATACTAAGGGCTCGAAAGAAACGCAACCTGGTGTTTAAATGTAATTATCAACCTCTCAGGGCCCGAGCTGATGTAATTGGATAGAATAGAGAGAGGAAATACAAATGTTGCGCGTCCAAGCAACACCAAAATTATGAGGATAAAATTGACACCAACAGTAGCCTTGAAACTGCAAAAAGAAAGGAGACCCTTCTATAAACAGTGTATAGCAGATAAAGGAGTGCAGCTGTAAAGCATCCGTCCAGCATGCTAGATCAAGAATATATTTTTGAAACAAGAAAAGAAAACTTGAGAAAATAATGACATAATAAACAAATTACAATGTTTCTAATGCCGAAAGCTCATATTCAATATGGATGAATCTTGTGTTTCCATGAAGTTGAGGTTTCAAAAATATAGAAAGTTAACTTCAACTAAAAAATTAAAATCTATTTCAACTGAAAAATTTCTGATTTCATCTGACATGAGCTAAATACAATCCAAGGATGCACATGTAAGAAACTATTCAGTAAAATATGAAGTGAGGGAACCAATGTGAAAGAGAAAGGACAATTTATAATCTAAACAGTCTTGAATGGTCATCGATATAACAATAAATTTGTAGAAATTACAACTTCAATTGCCGGCTAGGTTTGCAAATTATTCTAATGTGTCACTAAATCTCAAAACTTTCTCTTTGGATCTTCCTTAGCTACCTGCCAACACTTGGGTATAGAGACAATGTCTAAAGATGCAATGAATGCTCTGTATATATATGATATACTAGAGTATGAGACAAACTGAGTAATGTCATGTGAGAAACCAAAGCAATTAGAACAATGAAAATAAGAAGGGCCCGCATTGCTAGGAGAGGTCCTCCTTAAAACCATTGCAGTGGGAGGAGAAGGGAGAGAAATCATATCACATGAGTAATCAAATTCAGAAGTGAAAGGTGTAGGTGTCTCAGGTGTCGGCGGAGACCAAGACAGGGGACATGATGATATGGCAGGCACTGTTCCTGGACTTCATGGCATAAGTGGCACGACAAGAAGTGATCCCTCATTTTGCCTCCTCCTCCTTGTATACTCTTAGCTCCCTTCAAGCTTGAATCCCTAACCTTCACTCATTTTTCTCATTTTTCAGCTCTTCCTCAGTTGATCCTTCCCACACAACGGGACAAGACATCGTTTCCACATGTACCAATCTCCGACCATCACTACTCTCCTCCTCATGCCTCATACACCAATAGGTGAGGTCACCTCTAGAGTGAAGTATGGTTCGAATTCTCTATAGAACACACCCATGCTCTCAAACAGTCTCTTTTTTATCTAACTTGATGGCGTCCGTTGTGAACGCAATGAATGATGCGGAGGTGATAGGTCAGACTTGTCATCCTCGTTATTGCCCTGGTGTCGTGTCGCCGATCAATTCTCTATCAGTCGGTTGTTGTTGTCATTATTGTCGAGGAGTCATCACTCTGTTTATCTATCATATTGCCCTGATCTCCAAATATCTTATTCTTTTGGATCATATAAGGGATCCTTAGACATTAAGAAAATCAGAGAAGGAAGGAAAGGGCTAATGAAAATAGAAAATTGCAGAAAAGGAAATGTCGGGATAGTTTCATTGTGGTGAATATTACAGAGAAAACTTTAGAATGTTCGATTCTAGAGATTCTTGTATAAGGAAAACCACATAAAAACCTAATAACCAGAGATTTTATGTATGATACCTATTCTGAGTTCTTAATTCTCCTGTAGAAGCAAACTCTTATAGTTAATTACATCTTAAGTGATTCATCACTTAAGAAAACTCCCGATTAAGTTTAACCAATTGTTCTCAAAGAAATTTCAAATGTCAAGCTCAAGGAAAGAAATATCAATGTTCATTCCTGGGGGGAATATGTTTCTAAATGTAGTGTACTATCCTAAAGGTTCAATTTTATTTTGTCGTGTTGTAATGTCATTTTGTTTTTGTTTATGTCAAGTTGTAATGTCATTTTGTTTTTGTATATCATGTCATAAGATCATTTTGTTTTGTTGTCATTGTTTTGTTGATGTCGTTTGGTTTTGCTAGTATCGTTTGGTTTTGTCGATTTCATTTTATTGTTTTGTGTTGTTGTCGTTGTTTTGATGTCGTTTTGGTTTTGTTATATTTTTGATGTCATTGTTTTGATGTTGTTTTTGTTTTGTTTCATTTTGTTTTTTTATGTCATTCTTTTGTTTAGAAGTTTATTGTCCCGTCTTCAGAATGTTGCCCTGCAAAATAGAGTTAGCACATCCTAATAACATGCAAAGTAAATCTAAAACGGAACTTATCTTCAACCTGCAAGAAAAACAGTGTCAAAGTTATTCTTACAAAATAAATAATGTTGATTTTATTGATTTAGTTGGTTGAATTTTTAGACAATAGCTCCGTCGTCCCAAGGTCGTCGGATGCCTTAATCTACTTAGTCCGAAAGGTTTTAAACTAGGACCGGAAGACTCCTGTCAACAACCAGGATTGCATCGTCCAAGAAATCTTCGTCTAATCTTTATTTATTAAGATTTCATTCAAGTTTTAATGTCTTTTCGAATTTTAGGTTAGAGAATTTTAATTTGTTTACGATTTATTAACCAATTAAAAATTTTCATGTGTCATTTTGATTGATTTTTATGTCGAGGTTGATTTGTTTATTTAAGTTTAATGTAATTTAGACCTAAAGAAAGAAGTCAAGTTTTTTTAGATCTGTAAGATCTAATTATACTTGAGAATTTTAGATTCAGTGTCGTTTGAATCTAATGATTTCGAGTTAAATCTAATATGAACTAGATTTAGGAAATTAGATTCAAATGTCTTTTGAATATAAAGGTTTTGGATTAAGTTTAGTGTAAATTAGACTTGGGAATTTAGATTCAATGTCGTTTAAATCTAATATTCTTGAGTTAAATATAATATGAATTAGATTTAGGAATTTAGATTCAATGTCCTTTGAATATAAATGTTTTGAATTAAGTCTAATATAAATTAGACTTGGGAATTTAGATTCAGTCTCGTTTGAATCTAATACGAGTTAAATCTAATATAAATTAGATTTAGGAATTTAGATTCACCGTCTTTTGAATCTAAAGGTTTTAAGAACTTTGATTAATTCTAAATGTAAATTAGACTTAATGTTTAAGTCCAAATGTTGGTTGGACCTAAAGAAATTTGGTTAAGTCTAGTATAGGTTAGACTTAAAGTTTTAGGTCTTGATGTCAGCTGAGCTCAAAGATTTGGTTAGGTTTGATTCAATTTGGATTGAATGTTGAGTTTAAGTTCAATGTAAGTTGAACCTAATGTTGATGTTTGACTTAAGTTTAACTTTGGGTTGATCCTAAGTTAAATGTTTGATTTTAGGTTCAGTGTGGGCTGAATCCTAAGTTAAGGATTTTTTGGGTTGATCTTAAGTTAAAGGTTTGGTTTAAGTTCAATGTGATTTGACCCTAAGGTTAAAGATTATTTTAATTCCAATTTAGATAGGACCTAAAGTTAATTTAGGTTCAATATGGATTGAACTGAAGGGTTTGAAATGGTTTTAAGTCCAATGTATATAGGACTTAAAATTAGTTTAGGATTGATACCAGGAAGTTGAAATGGTTCTAAGTCTAATGTGGGTAGGACTTAAGGTTGATTTAAATCCAATGTAAGTAGAATCTAAAATTGGTTTTAAGTTTAATATGAATCAAACCTAAAGTTTGATATGGTCATATGTCCAATGTATTTTGATCAAATGTAAGTAGGATCTAAAGTTGACTTGGTTTAATATGAATTGAACCTAAGGTTTGAAATTATTCTAAGTCCAATGTTGGTAGGAATTAAGATTAACTTAGGTTTTAAAGGTTTGATTTGATTTAAGTTCATGTTTGGTTGAACCTAAGAGTTTGTTTTGATTTAGGTTCAGATTAGGTTGAAACTAAGTGTTTGATTTGATTTAGGTTCAAGTTAGGTTGAACCTAAGAGTTTAATTTAATTTAGGTTCAAGTTGGGTTGAACCTAAGAGTTTGATTTGATTAAAGTTAATTAAACCTAACATGGGTAAGGTTTAATTAGCTTTATTAGGTCTAGTTAGAGTTAGACCAAATTGGGGTTTAAGTTGAATTAAGCCTAATGTAAGTAAGGCTTAATGTGGTTAATTAGGTCTAATTAGGGTTAGATCTAATTGAGGTTTAAGTTTAATTAAGCCTAATGTAAGTAAGGCTTAATGTGGTTAATGAGATCTAATTATGGTTAGGCCTAATTGGGGTTTATTTATCTTAAGCCTAGTGTAGTTAAAGCTTAAAAGAGGTCAATTAGATCTAATTAGAATTTGGACTTAATTAAGGTTTAATTGTCTTAAGCCTAATATGAGTAAGGCTTAATGTAGTTAATTAGGTCTAATTAGGGTTAGACCTAATCAGAGTTTAGGTTTACTTAAGTCTAATGTAAGTAAGGCTTAAAGAGATTAATTAGGTCTAATTAGTGTTAGACCTAATTAGGAATTTAGATTTGACTTGAGTTCATTTTGTTGAACTTTAGGTTTAAGTTGGTTTAGGTTGACTTAGATTCAATTTACGTTGAACCTAAGGTTTAGATTCAATTTGGGTTGAACCTAAGGTTTACATTGACTTAGGTTGAGTTAGGTCAATTTGGGTTGAACCTAAGATATAGGTTGAGTTAGGTTCAATATGGGCTAAGAGTTTGAGGTTGAGTTAGATTCAATTTGGGTTGAACCTAAAGTTTATGTTGAGTTGGATTCAATTTGAGTTGAATCTAAAGTTTATGTTGAGTTGGATTCAATTTGGTTTGAATCTAAAGTTGTGGTTAACTTGGGTTCAAATTAGGCTAAACCTAAGTTTAAGTTTGATCTAGATTCAATGTATGTTGAACCTAAAGCTTGGTTAACTTGAGTTCAAGTTAGGTTGAACCTAAGTTTAAGTTTGATCTAGGTTCAATGTATATTGAACTTAAAGTTTGGTTTGGTTCAAATTGGGTTGAACTGTGAAGTTTGGTTGTGTTAGGTTCAATGTAAGTTGAATCTAGAGGTTTGGTTAGGTTCAATTTGGGTTGAATCTCAAGTATAGTTGAGTTAGGTTCCATGTAGGTTGAACCTAGAGGTTTGGATAGGTTCAATGTAAGTTGAACCTAAGATTTAGTTGAGTTAGATTCAACGTAGGTTGAACCTAAGGTTAGGTTAGGTTCAATTTGGGTTGAACCTCGAGTTTGGTTGAGTTAGATTCAAAGTAGTTCGAACCTAGAGGTTTGGTTAGGTTCAATGTAGGTTGAACCTAAGGTTAAGTTAAGTTAGGTTCAATGTAAGTTGAACCTAAAGGTTTAGTTAGGTTCAATTTGAGTTGAACTCGGAAGTTTGGTTGAGTTAGGTTCAATGTAGGTTGAACCTAATCTTAGGTTAAGTTAGGTTCAATGTAGGTTGAACATAGAGGTTTGATTAGGTTCAATGTAGGTTGAACCTATGGTTAGGTTAACTTGGGTTCAAGTTAGGTTGAACCTAAGTTAAAAGTTGATTTAGGCTCTATGTAAGTTAAACCTAAGTTCAAGTTTAATTTAGATTCAATGTAGGTTGAACCTAAGGATTTAAGTTAAGTTAGGCTCAATATAAGTTGAAACTAGAGGTTTGAGTTACCTTGGGTTAAAGTTAAATTGAACCTGAGTTATTGTTTTGATTTAAGTTTGATTAAAGATAAACTTAATTAGGATTTAGGATTTCTTAAGCCTAATATAAGTAAAGCTTAAGAGTTAATTAAGTCTAATTAGGGTTAGACTTACTTAGGGTTTAAGGTTTCTTAAGCCTAATATAAGTAAGGCTTGAGAGCTAATTAAGTCTAATTAGGGTTAGACTTAAATAGGGTTTAAGGTTACTCAAATCTAATGTAAGTAAGGCATAAGAGTTAATTAAGTCTAATTAATGTTAGACTTAATTAGGGTTTACGATTACTTAAGCCTAATGTAAGTAAGACTTAAGAGTTAATTAAGTTTAATTAGGGTTAGACTTAAATATGGTTTAAGGTTGCTTAAGCCTAATTTAAGTACGGCTTAAAGGTCAACTAAGTCTAATTAAGGTTAGACTTAATTAGGATTTAAGGTTGCATAAGCCTAATTTAAGTAAGGCTTAAGGGTTAATTAAGTCTAATTAGGGTTAGACTTAATTATATTTCAGGTTTACTTAAACCTAATTTAATTAAGTTTTAAGAATTAATTAAGTCTAATTAAGGTTAGATTTATTTAGGGTTTATGGTTACTTAAACCTAATTTAGTTAAATTATAATGATTAATTAGGTCTAATGAGAGGTTAAGCCTAATTAAGGTTTTTTTGTATTAAATTTAATGTAATTAAGGTTTAATATGATTGATTAGGTCAAATGAGGGATTCGACCCAATTAGGGTTTGTTTTGTATTAAACATAATGTTATTAAGGTTTAATTAAACATAATGTTATTAAGGTTTACGGTGATTAATTAGGTCTCATGAGGGGTTAGACCTAATTAGGGTTTGTTTTGTCTTAAACCTAATGTTATTAAAATTTAATGTGAAAAAATCACGGGTCCTGATCCAGCTGAAAAGATCCATATAAACTGAAAATTACAAATACAACTCCTTGTCCCACAGAACAGAAAGAGTTACGAAGTCTCTCGAGTTACAACGTCGATGCACGGAAGAACTTGTCACAAGAAATTGGTGGAGATAGATGGTGATTGGCGGCGGCCAGCAAGTGGTGGTCGGTGGTCTTTGACGATAGTAGGATTGATGCTGGACTTCAGCTTCTACTCAAAGCTCCAAGCTCTTTCACGGGTCTCAAGCTGTCTCCCCCCTCATGAGAGGGATGAGGCTCAATTTATAGGATGTCGGTTGCAATTAATGAAGGAATATGAATCACTCTGATCGGACAGCTAGGAGAGATTCTCTTGATCAGAAGGTGTTTGATAGATATTTAAGTGTCTTAACGAAGTCAAAATTAAGCGATCTTGGGTTCATTAGATCTATCTTTTTGAGACGCTCGATTCGATAAAGAACTTGCTGGATTTGACATCTGTTTGATCTTCTAAATATGTCTGGAATACATCCAAACATGGTTTAACATCTTGATCGGTGCTTGATTTAACTCAGGTTAGACCAATTTTGGCATCACTAAGTTTGTCTAGTAAAATCGATCAATTTGACTAGAAGTTTGTTAAAATCAGACTTCCAAAAGACTTTTTATCAAAGTTTGAACGTTTCTTGTTTAAAAAAAGTGCATCAAGATCAATTATGATTTGAAATTAGTGTCGGATGTTGGAAATTTGTTCTTGACGTATCAGCTGCCCCCATTTTCGGCTGAGACCATTTTGGTCGTTCGAAAATATTAAGATCCAGAGCTTTTTATTTGCATTATATATATATATATATTATTAAGGAGATTACTGTTGAAGTGTGTTAGACAGCGTAAGAATTATGTGGCATGAATGTAAATACAAACAACTTTTCATTTGTACATATATGATAGTCTCTCTGTTATTTAAATGCAAGACCATCCAACTGTAGCTTTCCTTTTATGAAGACGACGGGAGAGGAATCAACAGAATTAAATGGCGATAAGGAATTAAGAACGACGAATGCGGAACGAAAGAATTTGGAGCAAAATACCTTCATGTGAGGTGGACTTCCATGTGAGGAGAAGCATATGATTGGTGGAAAGGATTTTGACACCCAACTTATTATGTTGTCCTTGATGGAATTTGATTTAATTTTATGCATGGATTGAATGTCTAAACACTTTATCAATATTGATTGCAATAAGCAGTCTGTCAAAATAAATGTATATGGGAAACTAGAAGTTACATTTTCTGATGACAGAAGACTAACATCTATGATAATTATCGGCATGAAACTTTTTAAATTGTTGAATCATGAAAATCAAGGTTTTCTTACTCAGGTAAAAGATACTTCTGAGAAAGTACAATCTTTGGGTGATATTTCAGTGGTAAGAAAATATTCAAAAGTGTTCCTTGATGATAGACCAAGATTACCCCCAGTGCGAGAGATTGATTTTAGTACTGAGCTCTTGCCATGTTTTGTGCATGTATCAAAGACATTATACAAAATGACAGTTAAAGAGTTGAAGGAGCCGAAGAGCCGACTGCAGGAGTTACTAGATAAAGGGTTCATCAGGCCAATCCCCTCACATTGGAGAGCTCTAGTATTATTTATGAAAAAGCTCAGTTAACAATAAATATTCACTACCAAAGATTGACAATTTGTTTGATTAGTTGAAATAGGATTTTGTATTTTCAAAGATTGACCTGAAGTTAGGCTATCACCAGCTAAGAATTAAAAAACAAGACATAGTGAAGACCGCTTTCAGGACCAAATATCAGCACTATGAATTCCTTGGTTGGTGTAGTGAATTCTATGAGACCTCACGTCTGCAAAATAATGTAAATAATCTTTTTTATCAATTTATGCTTGTTATTCAATACAACTTTTGTTTCTTTTCATTTCCTTGTATAAATTTTTTTGAATTTTATGTTCTATCATGAGAAATGGGTTTCTCTTGAATCTTTCGAGGAATATGAGCTCTAAGATTTCAGGAACCTCCCAACGAGTGCACTGCCACTGCGGAGTACAGACTTCTCTACTGACATCATATCGGCCACATAGCTACGGGAGACAGTTCTACAGGTGCCCATGGAACATCACATAGAAGTGTGACTTCTTTGTGTGGGCAGACAGTCCGACAAATTTCACTACCGATAGTGATCAGGGTTGGATGGTATCCCTGGAGGACAACGTAGCTGGCGACATAGGTCTCAGCATTTTAAAATTAATATTACAATAATTTTAATTTTTTTAATATTTTTGTTCTTTTTTTAGCAAACTTGACACACATTGTCAAGTGAGGTGTATATCTTACGCTTTTGAACTGTTATGAAATAGTTTTTTGTTTTTCAAGTATCAAATACATTGTTATGATAGTTCTGTTGCAAACAGCATTACTACATAGAGGCAGAATGATCATTTATCAAGAGACAGCTGCAAAACAGATATTTTTCAACAGCACAAACCAAACAGTCAGTCAGCTTATCTGAATAAGCTATTGATCGGAAGCTGTTTATCAGCAGCTTATTCAATAAGCTACAGCTGCCCCAAACGGGCCAAAAATGCGCCTCCAAATTAACAAGTGAAGTAGCTATGTGAGTTGTTCTCCCTCAAAATCCTTTAATGAGAAATACAACTATACTAAGCAGCTTGATAACTTCATCCATTTAAAAATACTCGGCTATCCCTTTTTAGTTATTCTTGCATTCATTTACCATTTCCTCTTCCCTTCATTCCTCTGAATCTTAGCTAAAGCTTATAACCCTTACATTAGCCTCTAAATAACTTTTCATAACCATCCCATCATCCTAAGTCTTCAAGCGCCCGGCCAAAATTTGCTCTTATTTGATATTAGAGCGTAAGTAGACTCGCATGATATCCAAAAAGAGTTTGAAGGGTGCATCTATACATCAACATCAATATTCAAGTTTCAATAATCTTGTTTATGGATAAAATTATTAAAATGTTCATTTGTTTATAGTTACACTATTAGTCGATTAAGATGGAATAAAACCCACCTTTTCTCCCTAAGCTTTCCAACCTTTAGGCTGATTTTTTATTTAAAGGAAATATATTGATTCCAAATATTTTATAAAAGGGCACTAGAACAACCATGAGATTTTAAAATATTGCTAAAGGAGTTAAATTCTCGATACAATAGCCAAAAAGATGCACACCTACTATTTTTAAATTTTTCAAGAAATGAGTACTGTACCACACCTATAATTTTTAATTTTTTCAAGAAATGAGATACTGTGGGAGTATGGATTAAACCAATGGTCTTTTGGTTCAAAAATTAAATATGAACCACTAGATCATGGCCTAACTTGAAATCCCAACCTCACTAAACTTCCTTCAGCTTTACATAACTTTCTATGGATCATCAAGAAACCTTAATATGCATTATTGAATCTTGGTGCGTATCTTAAAAAAACTCAACATACCTTGAAAACTACCTAATATTAAATCCAACATACCCATTATTTATACTATCTTATGAAAGATGCCAAAAATCAAATGAATTAATTAATTCTTAATACTCCACATCACTGTGCTGACACCTTGGCACCACCACTTAACCAAAATGCTAAATTAAACCTAATGTATAGAATCTTCCTCATACACAACAACCATAAAAAAGTTTAACAAAAACAACCGAATTTATTATCCACCAGCTCCATGCAATTGTTATCATCACATAATCCTGGAAAAATTATTACTCCAAAAATAACATTTTGTGCAACTGCTAAATATGCATTTGCTAAGCATGGTCTTCTTGCAATTGTGGCGCTGAATGGTAATAAAAAGTAACAAATATTTTATAAGTTAATCCTAAAAAAGAGCCCATTTTCAATCAATGCATCAAAAGCCTCATTCAAAGATCATCATTGATTTAGACTAGTTAACTCCAATTTCTAAGAAGATTACATTGATTTTAACTCTACGAATTGGAATTTTGGTTGTAGGGTAAGATATGAAACACTCGAATCCAATCTCATGCATACTCATAATTATTAATTACGGGAAGAACAAACAACTTGATACAACGGGGAGATGAATTTTTATACTTTAATTACATGATCAACCTTATCCATCATATTGTGATTGTTCGAAAAAATCAACAAATATTGTGATTGGTTGATGATCAAGATCAATCAATATAAATCTCATTCAATGTCCAATCATGCCTAGGCCACCTCCCTTCAATTCCAAGCAATATGAGGTTTTTTTTTCATGATATTGCCTATGCTTGGTTGCCATCGCAATCTACGGAATCAACATGTGCTACTCAATTTGGACATATATTTTTTTCGTATTTAGTTTATGGTCAGCCTTCCCTTCATTGGAAACTAAATAAAATATTATGTAATGATAATTTATATGGCATACCCCACTTGAATAGTTTATATGGCACAAGCACACGAGTGTACACACACGCACATGCACACATATGCACATGCACACACAAGCCCACATGACCACCACATGAACCCAACCAAACCACGCATGGTGCAAGTACCTAGCTTGTTGGCTTCTTCTCTCCTTCGAAGTTCATTGATAAGTCTCAACAATCCTATTGTTTAAAGTGGACCCGTGCCTCAATTGATTTCAAGATCATTAGTGAGACCTTAATAATTAACCTTGTATTCATTATCCTCTTCTTATTCAAGCTTATAGCCCTAATTACGGATGACCACTAAGCACAACACTACTTTAACCTACAAATAATCCACAATAACCATCCTGGCATTCCAAGTCTTCAAGAACCCAAATCTTTTGCTTTGTCGTCTAGAAGGTTCAAACAAAGGCCAATTACTTGTATGCACTATGCCTTCTTATCCTGTTATGCATGTCTAAATATAAGTGTAGGCTTGTTTATTGGATTGTGAATAGCCTTAATGGTGAGAAGAGGCACTTCGGAGGAATTAAAAAAATTAAGTGTTATGGAACATAAAATTTATGTATTTTAGCAATTGGACTAGCACCAAAACTTCTGCTAAAAATGTAATATTTGCAACCTTACCATAGAGGAAGATACAAAATGTAAATTATAAATAAAGACTATGCAAAAAGGAATGATGTTAATAGGCTAATAAAAAATAGTTTAGCATCCAATATTTTTCAAATACGAACAAAAAGAAAATGATAAGAAGAGATACCTAATTTTCGTCATTTTCCATTTCTCAATGTCAAAAACATCCATTCCTACATAAAGAAAAATGAATGTTTCTGCAATAGAAGACATGGTTGAGAAAATATGCCTGCAAAGGAGTAAAAAATTAGTTAAATATATTTTTCATAAATCAGTTTTATCACAATGCATAGCACGAGCATCCAGAATTTGTATCTGTATTATGAAAAAAAACTAATAAATAGCATATTGTATTTAGCTAAATCCATAAGCAACTATTCCACATGGTTGTTTTGCCCACTACAAGTTTGCTGCCCAAGCCTTTACAATAAAACATAGAAATTCAGAACAGGGAAAATGAATATATTGTTGAACTTCTTTGTTTACCGAATTTAAAATCTCTCTCAATCCAATAAATATCTATATCTATATCTATATACATATATATGTATGAATATATGTATGTATGTATATATATAAGTGTATGTATCTACAAAAGACATGTGGAAGTATTATTTTTTGATAATGTGCTTCTCTAAGAGAAAAATTCCCATAACGGCTCGTATTTATCCATCATGACTTCAATCACACACTATTCAAAAGAGGAAAAAAAATAGTAGACTTACTATGGAAATACAGACAAGATAATCTATAAATTTGAACAAATTAAATTGATTAATGATAAATGACCTAGTGAAGCACCAAATAGAAAAAGATTGCAAAACTAAGATAAAATAACGAAATGAACATAAAACACTAGATTCTTTTGAACATTCAACATCGTATTTTGTCTATTCATGAAATGATGACAACAAGAAATTAAGATACCATCAAGGATTAAAACATAAATTGAAGCCATAATTCAAGAAAGAACTTTGCCAAACATATTAATCTAGTCTCATTTAAACCTGTTTTTTAAATTATGTATCCCTCGCAGTCACGTTTTGCCAAATCAAAGGTAACTCGAAGAATACCATGGATTACTATAAAATAATAAAACAAAAAAAAACTAAGAACAACGGAAATAATTGCAGATTACCTAGTAGTGATCCTTGAGCTTTCAGTGGCGTTATGCCATCCATAATGTGACATCACAATCCCGCAGAAGAAAACTGTAGGTATTCCACTTAAATTTAATAGCTACATCATAAAAAAAGCTTCTGTGAGTTCTCAGGAAAAGATGGATACCATACAAAAAATGCACAAAATCATGCACAGTAATCACATCCATGCATATACAACTGATAGAAACACATACAACCATTACATAAAAGTGTGAAAACAGGGTTACGGTGAGAATAGGTCCCGGTAGCCAAAACATTAAGCTTTATCATATTTGATCAAAATACTTTGGCAGGAGAAAATAAATTAACCAAAATATCAAAATGGTCCCTCGATTATTCACAGATCATTTTAATCTCGAATACATGAAAGTATAAATTAGTCCTAACACTCTTTTAATAAAGGATAAACACCTACTCTGTATAAAAGAGTATGAGGACCATTTCAACCTACTTTAAGAGAATTTAAGGAATAATTTAATGTTTTTATAAACTCGAGATTAAAATTACCTGTCAGAACATTTTAACACTTCCTGAAAAAAAGAATAGATCTACCCTATAAAAGCATTTAGGATGGGCAGCACATAAAAACAATATTATCACCATTATATTTTATATATTTTTATCTATCAAGCATTGCAAGCCATAAACAAAGGAAAAAAGTTGAAAAAATGAAACAGTTCTGACCTCAGCAACCACATAAGAGAGGTAAGCCATCAACATCATTAAACCTACTTCGCGGTCAGTTGAATGCCTATTGTACACAAATTGTGAACTTAAAATGCATTTTCCATGATAAAAGAATTGAAGTCTTCTTTTCAATCAAAATATTACCTGCCAAAATAGAAGGTCTTTAGAGTGTAGGCAGTCAAAAGCCCTACCTGATATTAGATGGAAAAATAAATAATAAAAAAATAAAAAAACAAATGCTCAATGAAGAACAATAAACATGCCATGAAGCAATAATGCTTACGGCAACCCCCAGAACAGTGCTTGTCAAAAATAAGTATAAGAAGTCCCAAAGAAGATAAAAAGCTGTTCCACCCCCAATTTTAGATACATTGATCTTCTGAATCGCATTAAAAAGAACTATCGATGTAGCACCATTCACAACACCTTCCCCAAATACTAAGCTGTAGAGATGGGGGGTCTCATCTTGATGTAAAACCTAGATGCAAATATATAGTTTAGATTATTATAGTTTTCAGTTCAAATTTTGAAGAGAATATTGAAATCGACTAAGTTGTCAAACCTGCACTGTGCAAACAGTATCAGTTGAAGAAAATATTGCACCAAGTGCTGTTTAGAAGAAAACATGTTACTCCAAATTAGAAGATAAAAATTAAATTCAACAATGATAAACGAAGCTTGATAGACTTTTTATTACAGAAGAGTTCCCAGGCTTTTTATCACAAAAAAAACTGTGTTATAGTCAAAGAAATAATAAAAATCATACCTAAATATTCCCGAATATCAAGTCCTTCAAAACCAATCTTTGGAAAGAGCCACCAAGTTCCTAAAAAAAAGTACACTTTAAATAAAATTAAACACAAAAAATGGTATGTTCTAACATTGGCATCATGAACTGAATATCAAAGCCCATAACAGTTGACGAGAATAAGAGTTTCATAAAATGAACAAGAAATCTCTCCAAGTTACTCTCAAGTCAAGAATAGAAACATATGACACTGGTATATCATGCATTTAGATGATTGACTAGATCTGTTGGATTGAATATCGCTCATGGCAAGAACTCAAGACCCTAGTAGCATATTGAGCCTGAGAACAAATATTCTAGAGAGAGTGAGGGGAGAGGCTAAATCTCAACGATTATGTAAGGGAATTGGACAACAAAAGACCCAATGGAAGTTTGACAAAAAAGGGTGAATCATATTGAGCTAAAAAGTCAATTCAGTGGAAATAAGAGAGTACAAGGAAAATCCGGGAGAGATCTGAGATATTTAAAAAGTGAGTTTGATAGTATCCCTGGCATTGTAATAAAACAAGAACCCCAAGTCAACAAGGAAATACTCAAGCTGAGTTATAAGGTTCCTGGTGCAAATAGCCTTGAAGAATAGTCAACTCCATAAGTCCCTTAGGTGTTTACGTTTCTCAATGAAATGGGTCAAGTGAGGTCTAACTTGTGGGTGACTTAACCAGATTCAATTTTGGGCAGCTCATAGCTGTAGGTGACTTCAAGCTTGGATAGTAATGAATTGAGGAAATTTAAAGCCAATTCATAATCTACTACTTAAATTAAATTGGTTCATGATCCTTTAATGACTTGAATAGCATGATCTAGACAAATATAGATGTGCATCAAATTCCCATTTCCCTTTTCCCTTCAGAGAAGTCGAGAAGGATAGAAGAATGAGTTTCAAAGGATCCATTCAACCTTGGTTCTAGACTTTGATCTAGAACACTAGCTCCAAAGTGTGCTTAAATCTTCAAAACAAGTTTAATAAGACAATAGTATGGCTTATAAATGCGCGGTTTGTTGTTTATTTTGAAATCAAATTGATTTTACTTAAATTATCATTCTTATTTTGAAGCTATTTCAGAGCTCTTGCATTCTGTAAAAATAAAAAGTTTGAATGTCTTTTAAGCCCTATCACGGCTAGGGAAACAAAGAGGAAACAAAGTGCAGAGCTTCACTACTTCTTAAAAGTTCTACAACTTAAGAAATGCCTCCACTTAAAAAGGTGTAGATTGAACATGAAGGTTGTCAGGAGGTGGCCCTCCACTATTCTAGGTGATTGTAGAATAAGTCTCAAGGTCTAAGGGAGTCATTACTGAGAAGACCTTTAGTGGTGTGATTGATGTGAAGGGAGTAGGTAATTCAATCATAGCCCCAAAAAGTGCATCGAAAGCAGTCCAATGACAGAGTTCATGATCAAAATACCTTCAAAGGTAGAGCCAAGTGGAGAATTCATCACTTTAGGGCCTTTTTTTCTAGTTGAAGTTAACAAGCCTTTGCAGCTTCAAATTTCAGCATGTTTAAAATATGGCTCAGGTTTTCGAAATGATCCCCGGTCTCTTAAATGAGAGGGAGAAGAGAAGTCAAGAAGAGAACAAACTAAGGCTACAACAAAGGTAGATTCCAAAAAAGGCTCAACTCAATGCGGAATACCCTGCAATCAAAATACTTCAAGGAGCAACTTTCTTGTTTGTGATATTAAAATCATTCTTGTGATCATATAGTTACGAGTGTAGGTAAGAAGTGCTAACTCTTGAATTCATTACTTTTATGATAAGTCTCAATTCTTGCTAAGAAGATAGGGAATTTTGAGGTGACTGTTTTTGCAACAAAGTTGCATGAAGAAGAATCAAGAGTGATAATCTTTGAAAGCATGTTAGAGGAAATGCTAATCAAGATTAGATCAATAAAAGAAGAGAAGGGGTCTTAAATTTGGTATGGAAGCTCTGAATGTGAGGATAATCAAACCAATAAAGTCATTTTTTAATAAATTTTTTGAGTTTGAAGTCTCTGAGCAACCCAAGAAATGTGCCTTTATGAAGTTGAGGCCAAGCTAAACTAGTATAAAAAGGACCCTAGATGTACTAAGAATTTCCCACAGAAAGTTATCAAGGAGGTCAATGAGTCAAGGATTAAAGTTTTCTTGGTCCATAGGCTTCCTAAATTACTCAATATCTAATGCGAGAAGATTTTGTCCTTTGTTGGTTCAAAGACTTCCAAAGCTACTAAATATGTGATGCGTGCAGAGTTTGTCCTACACCAGCTTATAAAGTTGTGATCTTCCTCTTGAAGTTGCACTCAAACCATAATTTTTTGTGTGTTGAGACGATCATTAACATCACATTATGGTGTTAAAATCCATCTGTGGTTTCAATTAGGGCTGTCAATACGGTTCGTTATTTGCAAACAGTTCACATTCGGCTCATTAAGAAGCTCTTGTTGGATTCGTTCACTAAGCAAACGAGTCGAACACGAACAAATATTTGTTCGTTTGTGTTCGGCTCATTTTGGCTCGAAATAATAAAATTATATATATATATATATATATATATATATATAATTGATGAGTAGTATTTTTAAATAATTTAATTCTCAAAAAGGCTAAAAAATTTATAATCAATTAAAATTATTAATTAAAAAATAGAATAAAAATATATAAAATTATATTTAAATGATGTTTTAATATAAATAAAAATATTTAAATATTGATATCCTACGGCTGTGTGATTAGGGTTGTCAAAACGGCTCGTTTGATCGCGAACAGCTTGTGTTCGACTTGCTAAGAAAACGAACCTGTCGGCGTTGTTTTGGGTGTGAAGTGCCCGTAAGAAGCTGTCGGTCGCCGGAATCGAAATCCCGTCGCCCGCTTCGGAAGGATCCTTCGAAAAGAAATATGAAATCAATCGACGCCATATTTTTCGTAGTTTAAATGAAAGAGCGTTACACCTCAAGTCGTGCATTTATCCCGAAAGACAAACACGAAACTTGAGGTGAGGCTCGATCAAATGAACTAAGAAATATATGATGTCTATTTGGTCTGTGAAACCATTTTATTCGTCGACAATGATTCACTTATTTAATATGAAGAATTAAATAGGGTTTATTTTAAGTTGGGTTCGGAAATGCTTCCTATAAGAGCGAAGCCACATAGTTAATTACATCTTAAATGACCGAAGTCAGCTTAAGAAAACTCTCGATAAAAATCGGAAATATTATCTTTAAGGAGGTCAAAAGAATAGGACTTTTCAACGTAATCGGACAAAGATGTGTGAAAGGGGTAGGCTCAAATCTGGAACATTTTATTGTAGGATCCAAAGGAAGAAAGACTAGGGGATATCAAAGATCCGGATGCGAACCTCGGTGACTTCCCAAGCTATCCTATGATTTGCCTTCGATTTAGAGGAGACATTATTTAAGTGTTTCATCCTGCCAATTTTATTTAATTAGGGCTTACATTCGTGTGAAACGATCACACGAATAGCACAGAAGATGTGAGGATTTAGGTCGTAACGAACGACAACCTCGGAATCCTAAAACGAGTTGGGGCTTATCTTGTGACGAGTATACGAAGGCCGACAAGAGGTTGAGGATTTATGTCGCACTAAGCGAACAACCTCGAAATCCTATTGATTGTTATTTAAGCTAAGGAATGATTTAGCTGTGTGAAGATATGTTTTCTTGTTGAAGATGGTCGTGCTTGCCCACCGCTAGCTCGAGCTCCTTCTTTGTGAAGAGGTTAAGTTTTCTAAGGTGACAAGTCGAAATGTTCGATCGAAGTGGCCCTATGGTCGAGTTCACCTAAACATCACTATGCAGTATGTTTAAATGTTGTACGATGTATAGCGAGGTATGTAGCACAGGAAAACAATAAAGCGTGCAGTAGAGTATAGTACAATGTGCTAAGCAGGAAAGCATGCAGGAGTAGGTATGCAAAAAGTAACAGCTAAACAGTATAGCATGCAGTAGCAGGTACGCAAAAAGTAACACGCTGTAAATGTAAACAAACCTGTATACCTGGAAGATCCGTAGTCTTCTTATGTGTAGCCGGCAGGAGTGTGTCACGTGAAAGCCAAGCAAAAGAAGAAAAAGGTCGTCGAAAAGCTCGAGAAAAATAAAATGACTGACTCACAACGAAAAACCCGAGAAAAGAAATAGTAAAAAGTCATCAAAACTCCGGGAAAATCCTAAAAAGGGACCACGAGTGCTTCATCGAAAATCAAACGAAAACCCGAAGAAAGCTGCGAGCACTCGGGTCGGGGCTAGGCTCGGAAGCGTAGTAATCTTGCTCGAAGGGTCGTCGAAGGCTACTCGGTCACCCGAGTGTATAGAGCCGTCTACTCGGTTAGAAGGGTGTCCAGTCAAGCCTCAACTCAGGAGAGTGTTCCTCTACCCAAACTGATAATCAACAAGTGGACAACCAGATTTTATAATATAGTTTTAAATTTTATATTTATTTTTTTTTAGCATGCACGTGAATTTCAGGCATACAAACGAGAGTATATATATATATATATTTTGTATGAGGTAGTAGTATAGTTCTAATCAGATTTTTAAAATTTGGGGTTGTCCACGAGTCGACTATTTTGTCGGGTAGAGGGTCACTAGCGATCCTAAGAAGGTACGGGTGCCCCGCTAGCCTTATAGCGTTGAATGATACCGTCATCCTACGGTTCGCCGGGGCCCTAGAGCGAGTCCCGGTGTTGTAGGATGGGATATCATTCTACTCTATCACTGGCGTGCCTTTAGCATTATCGCCGTCATTGCCCCAAAAACAAAACAAAACCAAACTCCGAGTAGAGCGAGGAAGACGTGTCAAGCAGCAAAGAAGGGAAAAGAAGGCTAACCCACCTTCGAATTTGAAGGGTTAGTTCGACAGGTGAGTTAATCTAACTCCCCTAAGACATGTAAAACATTGAAAGTACAATTCAAGCTCCTTGAATCTACCCCTAGGGTGTCCTCTTCTCGCTTGGGTGCAGTTATATTAAAAGAGTGTTTAGAAACGAGATCCGAGAAAATCGTTCAAAGCCTTTAAAATCAAGCAAAAGAGGAAATGGCTTAGGAAAACACTGGCAGCTAATGTTTCCAAACCTATGCTAAAGCTAAACCTTTCCAAACTTTAAAAATATCAATAACCTTTGTAATCTCTCCTCACAAACTAGCTAGAGAGAACCCCATATCACCATAATAAATTCCATAGATAAGGATGACTAAAAGTAAAACCACCATCTGGCTCGGGACCAAGTCAACGGCAACAAGAAGATCCCTAAACTCCCAATGAAAGGACAAGCCTCCAAATTTATAAGAGAGTGAATGGACAAGCTTTTCAAAATTTATTTAAATCAATTCCAATTCCATCACATAAAACCTCCCAAGTGTGGCATTACATTTTCTCTCACAAATGAATCAAGGAGTATTTCCAAATTATTTTAATCAACTACATGGGTAAGAATGGCAAAAAGCAAGACCACCCTCACCTCCATTACTCCACTAAGACTCACGGCTAAAGCACAAACAGAAGAGGAGGTTCACGGCCAAAGTGTAAACTCAAAATAGGAAAGGAAGGGGGCTACTCCAGATATAGCCTTTAACATATAAGAAGATGAATGAACAACTTCTGATAAAACCACCCAAATCAAATTTTAGCTTCAAATAGGGAGAATGCCACACATACAATCATTAATCACCTCACTCTATAAGTAAGCCAACACAAAACATAAGCCCGAGCCACCATGAGGCAAGAACCGAGCCAACATAAAAGCTACGACAGCCCCAACACAAAGTTGGAATCAAAACAGGCGCAAAACCAAAAAAAACATGAGGCGCTACAGGGCTGAAAATCGAGGCCTCACAAAGCCCAAATTGAATCCACTATTTATAAAAATTCAGCCCAACACAAGGGGGGAAAATCAGGTCACCAAAGCATGCCTCAAAAGTTTTGGAAATTATGATTTTGACTTTTGAAAACATTTCTAGTAAAATAGGGCAGCCATATAAAGCAAAACCTTGCCCACGACAAAGCAAAATCGAGCCCACAGTAAGGCTAAAACCGATTCCTGCAAAGCTTTTAAACTAGGACAAACATAATATATCAAAATAAGCTCTCGGGTAAAGGCTAAAGCAAGCAAACCAAGCCTCCAAACAAGGCCGAAAATGGATCATGCTCTTCCCGAAATGAATTAAATAAGGGGGCAAACTTAGGCTGCAACAACATCCTCCTATTTCCAATATATACCAAAACATAAAACTACCACATGCTTGCAAGCAAGAACAAACATAAAAATATCCCAAGTCTTCATAACATGCTTTTATGAAAGGCTAGACTTCCACATATTCAAGACATAGAGCTATTACATGCTTCACATAGGGACAAACATAGAGCTTCCCAATTTAAACTAAGCTTCTTCCTAGCATGCTCTTTGGTAAGGAAAAGTTACAAGGAATGAAAACCAAGCCCCACATGCATATTAAAAAAAAAAATCCAAATAAATCCTTCCATGATTCATGCCAAGCAAAAGTGAATAGGAAGCCTTACAATACACATCCTAACATGCTTGAAAAAGGGATCATCATCGTCCCAAAAGCCACATTTTAATCACTTCAACTTGCCTTTTGAACAAAAGAAAAGAGAAGAGCTAACATTATTCCATAGCCACGCTTCAACCTCTCTAACCATAGAAAAACAAAAATGGACCGCATTTTATCATTTTAAGCAAGTAGAGAAAAGAAAGGAGCCAATGCCATGTTTCCACCACTTTAAGCAAATAATCAAACATATACTTTTAAAACATGCTCACATTTAAATCTTTATTCTGTTGAAGTAATAGATTTCCCCAAATAAAACTATAACGACAAGCTAGCATGCCACTAGAGAGGGGGGAGAGCAATGAATCATCATTTAAGCAACTAAGTAAAACATTCCATGGCATATAGGTTCCCAGCCAAAACAGTAAACAGGGAGAACCAAATCAACAGCAGGAGTCACGGGTTCCCTGGGCCAAACCGAGAAGAATAGAGGGGAGGAAGGAGGTTACCAGACAATATGGAGCACACAAAAGGAGCAGCAAATTCAGGTAGCAATCCTACAGCACTTCCCCTTCTCCAAGATGAAATTCGGCCAGCCCTAACTTCATCCCAGAATGGAGCATTTATAGGCAGGGGAGGGAAGAGGAGGATTCAAGGCAGCCACAAAATCACAAAAATAATATATCCAAACTCACTTGGCTGCCATGGATAAGAAGGAAGCATGGATGGGATCATCCACTTGCTTCTCACGCAAGGAAGGAGAGCAGGAAGGTGGCTGCGGCAGATAAGCATCGAGAGAGGAGAAGTATGGAGGAGACGGGGCTCCTGTCCTCTTGCCGCTCGAGGAAACTCGTAGGATCGAGAGGAAGATGCGATAAGGTTCGCGACAGAGGATGGGGCACCTGTTGCCGCGAAGAAGATGAGGAAGAGCTCGGTCGGCTCGGTCGTGCGAACGGGAGAGGCGACCCGAGCGAATGAGAGGAGCGGGAGAGCAGGCCGAGCCAAATGGAGGGATTTAGGGCTTAAGATTTTAATTTATAAATGTGTGTGTGTATATATATATATATATATATATATATATATATATATATATATATAATATATATATATATACCTAATTCACCAATTCCGCCCCCGACAGGCTATCGTCGCAAGACGAACATCAATTTTAGGTAAAATCGACGTTCCGGACGCATCGGCGCAGTCCGTTTCGTCATCCGAGGTCGTCTGGGCAACCTCGTCGACGGTCGAGTCAAAATCGCATCGAAATTTGATCTCGTCACAAATTTTGACTCGAGCTCGATTGATCAGAATGGTGCGAGTGTGTAAGACGTGCACGAGCGTCATCTAATGTCCGAGAGGTCCTATAGGGACTCCATTTGAACTCTGACGCAATTTCGGCCGGCTATAGACTAGCGGTACGAAATCTCGTACGAGGATTTCAAAGAGTAACGAAGTGGCTTCCGGACACTCTAAAACGAGGTGGGTCCCATCACTAGGAATCTAGGATCGTCGGGGAAGCTCACGAGGCTAGAATCCTAAATCTAGGAGGAATACTAAACCTTGACAAAAAGTGATGTCAACAGAACCGAACATAAACAAACTGTTTGTGTTCGAAATATAAACAAGTCGAACATGAAAAGTGGTATTTCTTAACGAGTCAAATAAAAGTTGAGCCAGGGCTTGCTTATGTTCAACTGGTTTACACCCCAAGTTCCAACAATTGTCCTCCCATAAATTAAATTTGTAGTATATATATATATATTTTTTTTTTTTTTTGAAATTTCTATTTGAAGAACCTCGTCAGAAGCCAACTTGAAAAAAAACGGTTATATTTAGAAATTTTTTTGTTTTATATTGCAGTTTCTTTTCTTGGACTGTGATGTAAGTAGAAGTTTTTGAATGAAATTAACTTTTATCTTTTTTGTGAGTTTGCATACAATAAGATAAGATTATATTTTACTTCTCATTATTTTCATTGATGCTCAACCTTATGTAGAATTTGATTGTGTGGTGTAGTTTTCTTTTTAAACAAAACATTAGTAATCAAAGACATTTCATTACATTCAAGTCTCCAAGAGTTTGAAAAATTCTTATTTTTTGAAGTCACTTTTCAATGATGAACTAGGGTTTCCACTATGACACCAACAATTGATTGAGTCAAAAGTTGCTACATCGCTTGGAATTATTGAGTGGATATATGATACTTTTAAATCATTGCTACAAAAATTGATAAGTGCAAGAATATGTGAGAGAAAATTATCTTATTCCTTAAACTTTAAATTACAAATCCTCTCATTATATTGAGAGTAAGCATTCGGGAAAATATAATTCCTATAATTACAATGTACCAAAGATACAACGAACACCTAGGGAAAGAACTAACATAATAATAGAGAAATAAATAAGGATAAATCAAAATAGGCAATTCAAACTCTCACTCAAGTTGGGTCATAGATGTTTTAAAGATCCTACTTAGTGTTCAAATCCGTGAAGCTGCCTGGAGATAGAGATTTTGTGAAGACATCTACCACTTGGAGATGAGTTGGAATGTAGAACAAGTGACATTAACCTTTGTCAAAGATAAAATGCCTATCAATCTCAATTTGTTTGATCTTGTCCTGATGTACAAGATACTTTGCGTTACTAATGGCGGCTTGGTTGTCGTAGAACATCTTTATGAGATTGGCCGTAGAGTATCCAAACAAATTTAATAACCTTTGGATCCGCATTCCTTGACAAACCTCAAAGCAAGTGCTCGGTATTCAAATTTTGCACTACTTGATACCATTGCTTGCTTCTTCCTTCTCCATGTGACCAAATTTACCCATTCATAAGAATAATACCAAGATGTGAATCTTTTTTATGTTGAGTTCTCCAGCCAAACCAACATCAGTTTAAATATTTACCTCTCTATTGTAAGATTTCTCAAATAATAACCTTTTGTCACAAGTATTTTTAAGAAATCTCAATCTATAAACTATCTTCATTTGGATTTTCATATGTTGACTCACAATGCTAACAGGCTAAGCTATATCAGGTCTGGTGTGTGAAAGGAAGATAAATGTTCATACCAATTTTTGGTATGAACATTTTTCTACTGGTATCTTTTCTTCCTCTGAATGTAATTTTTTGTTGAATTTCATAGGAATCTCAACAAGCTTACACCCCAACATCCCTGTCTCTTTTAGTACGTCCAAGATATACTTTCTTTGGAATATCATAATTCTCGCCTAGGAACTGGCCACTTTCATGCCCATAAAAAGTATTTCATAGTTTCGCGATCTTAGATTTCAGATTTTGATGCAAGAATCTCCTTAATCTTCCTAATTTTTTTCATCATCACCTGTTAGGATCTAAATAATGAGTATAGCTTTCTTACCTCTCCGTATCTTTTTTATAAACATTATATTATCAAATTAGCTTTGCATGTACCCATTAAATTTTATAGACCTGGCAAACTTATCAAACCAAACCTGTGGCGGAGATTATTTGAGGCCATAGAGTGATTTTCTTAGTTTACAAACCCAGTATTTATTTGAGCCATTTTCCGGCCCTGGTAGGATCTCTATAATAACATTTTCCTTAAGGTATCTATTCAAAAATGCATTCATGATATAAGTTGAAGCAGTTCTCATTCTTTGTTCACTACCAAAGAAAAGAACACTTATAGTGTTTAGCTTGGTAACTGATGCAAATGTCTCTTGCTAATCAATCCAAAAAATAGAGTGAAACCTTTGGCCTTAAACCTAACCTTGAACCCATTTGTTTTATAATCAGCATTGAACACCCGTTTACACCCAACGAGTCTATTGTATGGATGATGAATTGCAAAGGTCTATGTATAATTTTGATCAAGTGTTTGAATTTCCACTTTAATAGTCTTTTTCTATTTTGGACTTTGAAGTTCTTCAAAGATGTGTGGAGTTGATAATTTCTCATAAGCAACACTCCTGGATAGGATAATTTATTGAACTTTTCTCATCTTCCTTATTAGATTACACCTCCTTTAGAACTTCAGAAAGGTGTGGAGTCAGGTTTGGTTGTGAACAACCCTGTGGTTACATTTTGTCCTTATCCTGCTCAGTGGAATTCTTTCTTCCAGTGTATGGACGAACTTCCTCATGCATTTCCTTATTTTCAATCTTAGATTGAATATCCCAATTGATGGAGCTTGGGAGATCGGATGGTTAGAAGGAAGTAGAATAGGTTATGATGACCCAAGATTAGTGTGAATATCCAAATTAGAGTCTCAAGTCTAATATTTACCATGGATTTGTAAAATTCTTTTAATAATGAAATAATAGTATTTATACCCTTTTTGTTAGAAGCATAATCAACGAAAATAAATTTGATGGATTTGGGTCAAGCTTTGAACAGTTTGGTTGTTGAATGTGAAAAAAGACAAGCAACTGAATATTTTTAGCGAAAGATTGGATGAGAGCTTTAACATAAGGGTATTTTTCCATCAAAATATGGATAGGGGCTTTAAATCTAAAAACCCTACTTGGCATTCTATTAATGAGATAGGTGGCTGTGAGCCACCCCCTCTACTCAACATATTTCTCCATCACGCGACCTGAACTCCCCTTTATTGTCTTTCCAGTTCCTTTCTCCTGCTTGTGTAAAACTCCTTTTTTCCCATTCTGGCACACAAAACCAACACTTCTCAGACCCTCTCAACCTATAAGCTCGCTGCTCCTCCTTGGCATCTACTTCTCTTCCCGGATCCCGATCCCTCTTTGTCACCTATTCTTGTCATACCAGTAGTCGTCCCTCAACTCTAGACAAACCTGTAGTGCTTTTCTACCCTCATGTAAACTGCACAGCCTAACCGAACTCCTAGCCAATCTCTCTCCCTTCTATTCACATGAAACTTAGACCTCCTATGGCCACAACAACCAACGGAAACACAACTCGGCCTCCACAACCACCTTCTTGCACAGCCCATAAGCCTCCTCATCTCCCTCCCTTATCTGTTATTTCTAGCAGCCTCTCCAACTCGCAACTGAGCCCACACCACCATCATTTGCTCAAATGAGGTAATAACCTTTATAAGCTTCTTTCTCATTCCATGTTTTACCCACCTAGCCATAACCTATAATGCATTCAGGTAAAAGCAAAAAAGAAATAGGATTTCATTAGATTTCTAACTCTCATTTTAGCTGCTTACTGAAAAAATGGGGATTGGGATTAAATAAGATTTGAAGTTGGTTTTCATTTACTATTTGGTGGAGTTTTAATGGGATCCAATTAATGTTCGTTTAATCCTTGCTACTCAGATAATTGATGTTAAATCAGATTTGAATTAGAGCTTGTTTATTCATGTTCAAATGTATCTAATGTTATATTATTTGGGGATTGAGACTAAATAGAGGAGAAATGAGCTTAAGGTGTAGGATTGCAAGTTGTCATTGTTTTCGTGAATTTGGAAGAGGATTTTAGGGTAAATCTTGCCTAAATTACTTATGTATGAATATGAATATATGTCACAAAACATACGCAGGCTTGTCAAAATTGTCATCTCGTCCAACGGAAGATATAAAATTTGCTACCTTTAAACAAAGAAAATGTCTATTGTATCATGTTTGGCGCATCAAGAAGAGCCTTCTACATGCTCTTCATAATGTGGTAGGATAAAACTCATACATGACACTCACCATGAGGTGTGTAATTCAAGAAAACTATGGAAATGCCTATTGAGGTGTGTTTAATACATTGAGCGGAGCCTTGTAAAAGCTCTTTGTAGTGTGGTGTGATATGAGGTAAAATTATGTGTTTTTCCAATGTTATATTCTGTGTTTGCATCCTTATTCATCATAAATATATGTTTGTGGAAGGGTTTTTGTGGTATTTTGCAGGTTACAAGGGTTGAACGCACTTCACGGATGAAAACACTTGTTATGGTGTTGGCCAGGAATAATCACGCCTGAATGTGACATAAGTGGAGAGGCTAAGAATAAAGGGGCTATTTTCGTTGAAAATGAAATGCAATGTAAAAAATTTTGCAGAGTACCCTGATTACAATGTATTTAAAATACTTTAGAGTACTAAGTGGAGAGGCTAAGAAAAAAGGATCTATCACTACATGGACTTAGCCCAAAGATTCGAGACAAAGTACTTCCCTCCATCTATGATTGTCAAACTTAAGATTGACATCACGCCATTAACCCAATTGATAGTGAGTTGATGTATGATGCTCGGAAAAAGTTCAAGGAGTTGCTTAGAAAATGTCTCCGTCATGCCCAACTTGATTGGTTGATTATCCAAACATATTATAACAAGCTGGTAATATCGCTGAGGTCTATCATAGATGTTGCGGCTAAGGGGTATTTAATGTCTAAATAGTTTGATGAGGGATATGAACTGATTGAGGAAATGACTATCAATAACTTTCAATGACCTTCCGATAGAGTCCCCAAGGAACGTAGCTAGCGTGCACAACAAGGACAATCTGAAAATCCTAACTTCACAAGTAATCATTATTTCTAGGAAAATAGGAACATTCGGGATGAATTTAGTGCCAGGATCCTTACCAAGTAATGAGATGATTGATGGACTAGTTGGAGATCCTAGAACTACTGCCTTAGAGACTATAAATACTGTGGAAATCAGGCCCACAACCCTTACACCAATACCTATAACCTAGGATAAAAGAATCAACCTAATTTTCAATGAAACAATAATAACAATTAAGGTGTAGGAAACCAATGGTGAAGTAACACTCAAACAAACCCTGTAAATAGTTGGAATAACCAGTAACGACCAGATTCTTATCTTTGCTTGTAATCCTGTCTAGATTACTTCCTCTATTTTTCGCATTCAACGCAAAACCAGAAGATTCACCATTTGCTGACTTTCTACAAACTTCTTCATTTGGCACCAACCCCACGATATCATCAAAGATCAACTTCATATTCTTATAAGAGTCACTCACAATCGTGCCAAAATATCCCAGTTTTTCAACAATGAAAACATTATTCATAGCTCCTTAACTTCATCATAAAATTTGATCTCTATAGAACACAACAGGTTCATTACAGTGCTAAAATTATTCAGACATTATGTCGTTGAACTACCTTCCACTATCACCATGTTGAATAACATCTTCATCATAAAAATTTTCTTTGAAAAGAATGATTTTTGTTTAGTTTTTGTCAGTTCATTCATGAGATCCATCAAGATTTTCTCATACACTATATTGAGCACAACAAATAAGGGAAGTGATAAACAGAACAATCCTATGATTGTTTGATCCAACACCGCCCATTCCTCCATAGCCATAGACTCAAACTTCTTAATGATACCTTGTAGTGGCAAATAATATTTTTTTTCACAACAAATCTTCCATCTAAATCCTCCCGAAGCTTGTCCCATTAAAATTCTCTACTTTGTATATTGCTTCATCAGTCATTGCTCCCACTTGATCAAACATTTCGCTATGATACCACTTTTTGGGATGAAACTTTATATACGTGTAATCAAAATAACATTGCGGAACAAGATCACACTGATTCGAGAAATTCAGAACAAAAAAGAAATCGAACTAGATCACAACAAAATATTTCCAAAAAATAAGTATAGGATTTAACATGAAAAAACCCGAGAACGGAAAAAAACAACGGAGTCACATCACCAAGAAATATCCACGACGAAGAACTAGAAATATACAAATAGCTCGCTTAGATCTTCTATTTTCAATGAATGGAACTTACAGAACTTTGCCTCATCTCTTCCTCGATCTCACAAGTGAAAATATATGCTGAAATTCTCCACTTCGACTCTTCACTTTTCATGAGAACTTTGTCAAAAGAATCGCATGCGAGAGTGACACCTTCATCGCAAGAATTCTAGAACTTAAGGAACGTAATTATTTCACCTACTCGAGATCAAACTATTAAAAATGGCCCAACTCCCTCTAAACCCTGAGATAGAGACAAACATCTGATTACATGAGTTTTAAATCATGCTTCAATAAAATGATATATCTCTCTTTCCCTCACTGTGAGATACAAGCCTTAAGAAGCTTTGAATGCTCCTTATCTGCTTCAAGCTTAAATTGTGCCCTTTCAAACTATAATTCTAACCACTAAGTCCTCAAATATTTTGTATCCTAAAAAGAGTGTTACCTTAAGGTCATTAATTGTCGATCTAACAACTTATTTAGTGCCCAAAGTAGTATTTAAAAATTAATATTTATTTCATCTCGATCAATATAAGTATACATTTTCCTAATCTCTCTTCATTTGCTAAAATGTTGGCCAACTAAATTTTGGCATGACTCGTTACTTTCAAATTAGCAAATGTGAAATTTGTACCACTAAACAAATACTAATTAGAAAAGCAATCCATTTGAGATAACCAATCCAAAAAAAAAGAAAAAACTTAATAGTACAAATACCATTAACTATAGAAACATCATGTTAACTCTCTCAAAAGTATGATTAAAATCACATGCTTACCTAACAAAGAGATCACCCTAGCCAAATTTCTTAGTACTCCCCTAAAAAGAGGATCCCCCACATGACCTTGGAGTGGGTAATCTTCTCTAAACAAGACGTGTGATAGGTGGTTCTATAAGAGTTACCTGCGCACAAGTTTTAAAATTATTCCCAATAACTGCCCTCCTTTTTTATAGGCATTAAGTATAGTAACATGTGTTGCAATGGCCTGTAAGTGTTGCAGCGGATATAGATCAATGCCAAATGACAGGGTACGAGAGAGACAAATTTTCAATTATTCACCAACTAAATTTGCCCAAATATCTTCTATGTCCTTGTTAATGACGAGGAAACAAGAGTTAGCCGACGAGGTAAATCCAACAAGGGGAATACTTGCTCAATTTAGTGTATGTTTACGTGCGTTTAACAATAGCAAGATTAAGAGAAGACATACCTACGGCCTAAACTGCTTACCTGCGGAGATTATAGCAAATGAGATGAAAACACCAACTGCACCGAACAACATTATGGTCACAAAGTTATGAAAGAATTGCTTCTTCTTAACCTGAAATCTGCATTAGAGTAATGAGTTTGCAATTCCACTACCCATAACGCCATATCCATTAAGCAGGAAAACAACTTACCCGGCATTAAATATTATTGGTGGCAGAAGATAAATAAAGAACAGCTCCTCATCAAACCTCAGAATGTGAGAACTTTTACCCTTGCTGAGCAAGAGAATCACGATTCCAGAAAGGCAACCCTAGTTTAATAAGAAGAAACTATAAGTTGCTTACATTACGTCACTTTATCAGAATGATATAAAAACCAAGTATCCAAAACATTCTCGATGCTCTGAAATTTCAAATATTTCAACTCAATTTACAATGGAATGGCAAATTATCAAACGCAATAAAATGTTCACCATGGCGGGAAAAAAAGTTGTACAGCGAGAAAATAATCAATGTCACATTTTTTTTACTGAATTTCCTCCGGTAGAAAAGAGAAATAAAAAAGAAGATCACTGAAATGTATTAAACGTACAGCCATCATGACCGCAAAGAAAAAGCAAACAAGCAGCTCGTTGGAAACTTTTACAAGAACCTGATTTATTAATGACTACAAAGATAATTATTTACTGATCCCAAAAGCATAATTGGAGGCAAGGAATTTGTATTCGAATCAGTGAAAGCAAGAGTTGAGATGCTTAAATAACCCATAAATTATTGCTTTTCCATTTCCCTAGCTATTCTCTGATCCAAACAAAGAGATGTTAAAAAAAGAAGGAAATACAGTGCAAGAAAACAAAATCATCGAAATCGCATATTTTCTTAATTTCACCTCAGCACGCAAGAAAAATGACTGAAAAATTGATTGATTGAATGGATTACAAAAGGAACAAGCCCTACAGAGCTGTCATGCAAAACTGAAAAAAAAACAAAAAATATAAATAAGAGTGGGGGATTACGATGAAAATGGCAACGGCGAAGTCGTTGGTCCATCGAGAATTCACTAGTACGTGGCCAACTACAATGCAGAAGCAGAGCACGGCTGTAAATATCGTGATGGACACAACGTGAGGATAGTTGGCGACGTTAGAGAGAGAGAAATCCACGGCCATATGAACGAAGCAATCTCTTCGCTCTCCCTTCAACTATATGAGTTTATCGAAGAGGATCAAATGGGAAATAAAGCTAGGGATTGGAATCTGGATGACATTTTGGCGCGGAGAAGTGGAGCAGGGATTTATTTGCGGACGTTTTTCATTTAGTTTAAACATTTAAAGTGTCAAATGCGGGCAAGTGTCGTTCATGTAGCTTCATGGGGGACTACATTGACACGCGGAACCTGATTGGGAAGGGAGAGAAAACATAACGACGTAAGATGGGTTTGAACTGATAAACTCGTCAAATTAATTTTAAAAACATCACAAAGAAATTTGAAAAGATCTTTATTATAATCTGTATTATTTTTTTTTCTTCTATTATTTTTATTGAATTCAAAGATGTTTGTGAATCACAACTAAAAAACAGAATGTAAATAAGAAAGGATATAAAAAGAGAGAATGAACATATCTACTACTAAAATGACAGGAAGAATCCGAAGAAGATCAAACAGCCAAAAATCGGATTGTACAAATAAAATTAAGGACAACAGGATAGAAAATTTTCCGGCAAATAGTCAGTCGATCTTGTAGCTCAATCAACTAAAATAGTATTCCGGCCGGCAAACTTTTCCGTCGATGAAATATTATGAGCAACAAATTTGGTGATTGAATGACTGTGATCAAGTACCCACGTCTTGCTCTAACAACCTGGTCTCTACAAGAAAATACGGCCAACCGCCACAGCCAACTGATATGCACATCAACGGTCGATCGACATAGTCGATTGGCCCCAAGGCTTTATATGACCGACCATATGTCAGCTTTTACTTTCATTACTATGTAATCTCTATACAAGCATTTTGAAAATTATAGAAATTAGTAGTCCCTTATATGCAATTGTATCCAAAGATCCATATAAATAGGAGACTGACCCGACCCGCAGTAACGACTAGTGTATAAAATTAAAATGTTGTAAAACTTTAGAAAATATTTTACACACTAGGGGTACTACGCAAGTATACGTATCGTTTTTTCTTTTATAACCCCAGTATCGATCCCACAGAGAAGCGAGGTAAGCAATCCTTTAGGCCAATTCCAGTCTATTTCTATAAGGCCTAAATTTGGATGTTGATTAAAATGGGTTTTCTAATAACTAATCCGAAATAAAGTTCTTAAATAAAAAGATATCTTATGGATAAATTGGTTTGGTGAATTTCGAGATATTAAAAATTATCTTTCTTTTGCAATTACATTGATAATGTGTACGAAAGAGATGCTTAGAATTTTATGTAGTAGTGTCAAATAGAAGCAATCCTATTCTTTACCCTTTGGTCCAGGTGTAAAAAACATTGGCTAATGTATAGATTGGTTAGGGATGTTTTATTTGTAAAATGGGTTAATCGAAATTTCACATAGATGTCCCGGGTGGCTATGGTTGTCACTACCCAGTGACTGTTCCTTTCCTATAATAAATTATTAGAATTGAGTCTGTCACTCTAAAAACTAATTAATTCTATGCCATTGAATAATATTTTCTATATTTATTTGTACTTCACCTTGAATAACCCGCCTGAGGCTTTCGGCTAACACGAGGATTCATGTGATATGCTAATTAAGAATTTATTTCATACAGTTCTCAAGATTCTTTAACAAATTTTAATAATACAAGTGATCAATTTATGCAAAAGTAAATGAAGATGCGAGTATGAATATCATCACCATAATTTAATAAGAAGAGAATATCTAAGCAAATCTTAATTCCTAAACATGCATGTTTATTTTATTACGAAATAAAAGTAAATGAAAATAATGGCATAAGAAGTAAAAGTGTTGATAGAATTATGTAATAATTTAAGTGCCTTATGAAACTTATTTCATTAGTATTCTATTATATTTATGCAACTATCTGTCACCTAGAAGCATCTAATGAATAATTCTATCATAAAATGATTTTCTTACGTACCCTTTACTTCGCTTATTAAAAGAAAGAGTAAAGAAAATCACTTACGAAGCATGAATAAATCACGATAGAAAACTCGATTTAAAACAAAGAAAATTCACTAGAAAGTGTTTGCAATAATTACAAGAGAATGAAGAACACAATACTTAGCTTTTCCCTCTGAGGAAAGAAAGAAGATCTCTCCACCAAAGTCTCCCACGGTCGTACGTCGCTCGTAAATCTCATACATAAATATCTCGAAATCTCTCACCGAAATCTCTCCATAAGATATAGAAATCATCTTCATGACTCTAAAGTGACTAAAATGACTAAGGAAATAATGAGAGGGGAGAGAGAGAGAGAGGAACAAAGAGAGAGAGAGAGAGGCAAAAAGAAGAGACACTCCCTTGTTGTAAATTAGTGCTATTTATAGAGCTTGAAAATGACAAGGAGGTTGCTTTAAGCCTCTTAGTCGGTCTAGATACATTGAATCTTGAGAAACAATTCTCGCGCCTAGGAGTCAGACTCCATGCGCAAAATAATCGCACCCCTTCACTTTGGTTCACGCATCTTCATAGATTTAAACGCAAGCTCGTGTATACAGATTCATTGTATCACATGTTATATATTAAGAATAACTTCCATTCTTCTAGAAGATCTAGAAACTACTTAACAACATCAAGTAACTCCCGAAGTCATTAAAAATCCGTCCAATAACCGTTTACGGATGATTAAGTACCTAGGCCTTGATTCGCACCTGAGCACGTTTTCTCGTTGTCATTGCTTTCAGGCGCCGGGTTTGGCGCCGAGGTGCCACTCTAATGCGTAGCTCCGATTGTTTTGCTCCGTTTGGCTCCGTTTCAACTCCATTGCCCCATTTCAGTTGCGTTGCGTTCCTAACATCTTCACCTACAAGATAGAAATAAAAACGAGTCTTTCTCAAAAGTATAATTTCATCTAAAAATATGAAAGAAATATAAAAGATATTAAGCATAGAAAGACATATCAATATGTGCCACGTCGAGAATTTTCTTTTTTTAACATTTTTGGCTCAAAATGGCATAGTTTTCACTTCATTTTCTCTAAAATCATATTTTTATACTTGAATACAAAAATATGCAAAATTCCTTCCGTTATAGTGTCATATCCTTTACAAAATTGTGCATAAAGTGAGCATGAAATGCACACAAAATAGGTACTTTTAAAGTGGATCAAATTCCCCTAAACTTAAACGTTTCTTGTCCTCAAGTAACACTATAATCATGTAAAACCACATAAGCAAGTCATGTGTATGAGTTTCTTTAGGAGTTTCTAAAATTTTGTTCTAGAAATGTAGTAGTCAAATTTAGAAAAAAATTTTAGTAAATGAGTAATTTGAGAGTTTGAAATATGTAGAATGAATGATGAAAATATGTGTTTGTTATCTAATTCAGAAATACTTGTAAATTTTTCATAATATAGGGGTTAAGCATTTTATTTTCTTTACTTAAATCCTTTATTAAGAATAATTATACTAACTATATTATATTTGTAAGCTTAAAAGATTTTCTTGAATCATATACTTTAAAAAGCTCGGGTGTGGATTTAATCTTGACCTTCCTCCTTCCTTTTTCCCTTCTTTCTTTTCTTTTCTTTTCATTTTCTTTTTCTTTTCTTTTCTTCTTCTTCTTCTTTTTTTCCTTTTTTTCTTTTTTTTAGGCAAGGATTACTATATTTGGATAAGCCTTTAATATTTTTGAATTCCACCCTTCCTTTCTAAAGCATAAGGTAGATATATCTTTTACTTAGAAATATAATAACAGTTTTGAAAATTAATTTTTATTAAAAGAAATTTAAATATTGAAAACAAAAGTGCTTATCCTTCTATTTTTCTAAAAATACAGCTTTTCTTACTAAAGATGGTTACACAATATTTATCATTTCTTCACTAAGAAAATTTAATTTTAATTTTCATCACTGCCTATATGTACAACTAATTATATTACTCATTTCTATATTCAAAATTTTATTTCCTAATATAACTATACACATAATTATTTTTCAGTCAAAAATCAAATTTATTTATAGCATTTTTGAGGACAAATAAAATTTAAGTTTTTTGAAATTCATTTTTCATCCCAAAACTTAAATTTTAAAATTATTTACAATTAATTCCATAAAATGTAGGAGGAAGAAAAATAAAAGATAAATCTGCTAAAAACTACAACATCCTATCAAATTTATATATACATGCATAATCATGATGGAATGATTGCGGAGAAGAAAATAAATAAAACATGCTTATTATAATATTAAACTTAAAAGTATATTAACTTTAAAATATATTTTCTTCTGACATGAGCTTACAGATTTGAACATGTATAGCATTCAGCACAGAAAATATAAGCAGGAAGAAAAATAGTTCATAAATTCTATCTACCACAAATGTTTGTCAAAAACATCTACAAATATTCATCGGGACATAACAATTTGCAATAGAAAGTAAATCTAAAGCTAAAACATGCTAGAATAAAATTAAACTAAAGAAAGGTCTAACAAGCAAGACAAACATTGGCATGAGAATATATTTAAGTGTTCTTCAAATCTCTAAATTGTTGTAACTGCAAACACAAACACAAACACAAACAAACAAACTAAAATACCTAGACTCGCGAGATTCATAAAGAAATATGATTGAGGTTAATTTGATCTCCCTTCTACTCACATTTTCCCTCCTTACTTTCAATTTCTAACGAAATAAACTACACTAATAATGATAATTTGATAAATAAAAAATAGTATAGTTCATTCATATGTTGTTCATTAAGCAATTTCCATGACCTTGCACCCGTGAAACAAAGTCGGATAAAGGAAGTAATAGAGTTGACATGGAGTGGTCTTGATGCAACTCTGCAGTGCTTGAGAAAGTAATGCTCGGCTCGATTGATAATGCAGGTTATAACGGACTCATCGGCCTGCTACTACTAGAAGTCATATAAAAAATTAGTCCAAACCAAGACATAACCTCGCACCATTAATATATTCTATATTAAAAAAAAAACACAAAAAACAACATACATAAACAATCATGACTCGCAAACTGCCCAAATCGAGAACAGAGTAACTGCGGGTTGCCTCCCATAAAGCGCTTGGTTTAGTCGCAGGCTCGACATATGATTCCTCCTGGATCAAAATTCCAATTAAGTAATCTCCGATCAATCGTCAAATCATTTCAGGATCTGGGATTCGATAAATTCCTCCAATTTTAATTTTTCACTACATTTCTTCATTTCGGTTTAATTTATATCATTGTTCCTCATATTTCTTTTCTAAGTCAATATTTCTTCTATTGATTTTCTGAAATTAAATATTAATATCATCCTTGAAATTTATAATAAATGGATCTTTATAAGATAATTCAAATATCCCAAATTTTGGATCATATTATAACACAAGATAATTTAGATGCAGATCGATATCTTACATGTTACTCTTTTATTTCAAATTATCTTCAAATTCTTCCCCTTTATAATTGATATTAAGTGGAGGATCTATCATAGTTGAGGAAATAGGTTTTCTAATTCCTTAGGAATTTCTTCAATGGTCTTCCAATATCCTTATCCTCTTTTCTCAACTTAAAGTTCTTTTGAAATATATCCTCGAATTCTTCCAAGTCCTAGTTCGATAACTTCCCAGACATTCAGGTTTTCCTTGTGATTTAATTATCTAAGATATAAGACAGTTGTGTGATGAATTTCTAAAACGGTGACTGGTGTATGGGGTATCATCTTATGTTAAGAGATTTTTCAACAAATGGAATTAAAGTTTACTATTTTTGGTAGTGTCTATCATTTCCTCCTCTCTGAACATACATACGGATCTTCTTTAAATAAAGTTTTGAATATCATGATGTTCAATCTCATATGTGCTTATATAAAATTTTTCTGAAATGATACTTACTTAGATAATCGATTTCATACATCCCGAAAAAAAATCTGTATTTTTATCTCAGTGGATATTTCATAGTCTTTAATATATCGAAAAGTTAATTCTTGGTCTTAGTATGTAGTCAACTTTCCTTTTTACACATCTATCATAGCTTATCAGTAACAAGGAAGGTCTCCCTAAAATAATTGGAATTTCTTTCTCTTCCTCCATATCTAATACAATAAAGTCGAAAGGAAAATGATTTATCATTTCACTGACACATCTTCTATAACTCCTTTGGATAAATGATAGATCGATCAGCTAACATAAGAGTTGCAATAGTGGGAAAATATTGATAAACTCTAACCTTATGAATGCTAAGATGGGCAATACGCTAGTAGCACTACCAAATCACATAAACCTTTTCCATATAATCACTTTTTCCAGTGTGAAGTTATATGGCTAGGGATCTTTAAATTTAAGGAAAATTTTCGAAGTATGGCATTTGCACTCCTCACTTGGTGTAACTGTCTCATAATCCCCAAATTCTTTTTCTTGTTCAATATCTCCTTCACTAAAAACTTTTTTAACTTGGCATCTGTTCCGAAGCTTCAGTGAAAGGAATTTTTATCGTTAACTTCTTATGTACTTTCATGAACTTTGAAAATTTTTATCCAACTCATGATGTCATCTTGAAAATGGAGGTGGTGATCTTTCCAAACTGATTTTAGTTGGGCTAATTTTCAGATCCTTGAAAACCTTCTTTCAGTCTTTTAGTTTCATTTGTTTCTCTCGCAACATATTTCTCTTTTCGTAACCATCCTCATCTCTCTTCCACATTTTAGTTAGATATTCTCACATATACATTATTGTTCTCTTTGAGTTGGGCTGATGTTTAAGTGTATTCCTTGGGTCTATTACTAAGTGATTAGCCATTCGTCCCAGTTGATTATCTATATTTTTTAATGCTTGACATTTTGACTTAAACGATTGTGGTTTCCTGTTGCAATGCCACTTCTTCCATAAACATCTTCTTACCCTCGAATTGTTGTTGATCATTGTTAGAGTCGATCTGGATATGAGGTCTATGGTTGTGTTCCCGATTATTCCAACTTCCCATTGGTTCCATGATTATTTTGACACGTTGTATCGGTAGTATGATTTCGGTTAAAATTGGGATGATTCTAACCGGGTTGTAAAAGTTAGGAAAATATGGTAACTTTGTGGTATTTAAAGAGTCATATGATAAGGGGTTACGAATCAATTATACACCTAATGAACTTTCCTCACTTACAGAAGTAAATTGAGGCTGGTTCATGCAAAGGTGGTCAAACTACATGATATTGCGGCAACTTTGAGATGCAATTATGTCTTTATCTGTATCATGAACAACGGCTAAATTTTTATGATTTACCCTTGCGAAGGGCCATTAAGAATGGTAGCAGCCATTTTTGAGTTAATGCATACGCTTGGCTAAATGGTTGTGTTAATGAATATGGCAGTGCTTATGGAGTGCAATCTTTTCAAGGATCTGCCTAGCCCATTTATAAAGGTTTAAATGATTAAACGTCTGGCGAGGAGCATGATGTGGACACTTTCTTAGGAGTTCCTTAATCTTTCTCGGGCTCGTATATTGTTTCTCCTTCATATTGACAAAGAGCTGGATAACTCTATCGTTTCTAAGTTTAGTAATCCTTGAAGGTGGAAAATACTTATGAGAATTTTTGAGTTAACTCCTCCAGAATTTTTAATAGAGCCATGTCTTATTAGATATAATATATTTTAGCCTTATCATAGTGAAAGGAAAAAACACTTAACTGTGACATAGTAAACTATACAGTTATAACGAAATGTAGCACAAAGTTCTAGAAGAGCTAGATAAGTGTAAACAGGATCTCAGAGGAGTCACTAGCTTTATCGTTATAGCATATTGGACTAATCTTAAGTTTATTTCAAATGAGTTAGCTTCAATATTCGGTTTTATGTCCTTGATGAATTTCTATGTAGTAGGATTTACGTAATCCCTTAATGAAGTTTGATGATTTTCCAGTTATTATCTTGAAAGTTCTATTGCATTTCTAGTTTTTTGAGTCCTTTTTTGTAATTTCCTTTCAGTGTTCAACAGGATCACAGACATAGTGTACGGATCACTGTTTATCTTATAGCACAAAAAACAACACATTAACGATTAAACAAATAATAGATGAAATATATTCGACACAATAATCACATTTTAAGAACACCTTATTTTCATACGAAACCAATTTTTTTCTTTTTTTAACACATTTTCATACTCATAAAACCGTATTCCACACAAAATAGTTTTACGACACTACGATTTCTAGGGAGTCTAAACCTAATTATTTCAACTAAAAATTCTCCTAAAGTTCTTACGAAGCTTCCCCAGCAACGGCGCAGCTTGACCCGACCCGCGATAACGCGGTGATTTTGCTTCCCAGTGTAAAAACTTGGCCCCAATTTATAATGTGGCTAGTATAAAATTATAAATGTTGTAATTTTTGAAAATATTTTACACACTGAGGAGGTACTACACAAGTATACGTTTCGTTTCAAGTAATATATGGTTTTCTTTTATAACTTGAGTATTGATCCTGAGAGCGAGGAAGCAATCATACATTTCATTCAGGTATTTCACAGACCTAATTTGGAATTTTGATTAAAAAGTTTTTAAAAACTAATCTAAATAAAGTTCTTAAATAAAAAGATAACTTATGGATAAATTGAACTGGAGAATTTTGAAGGATAGTAAATTACCTTTCTCTTGCAATTTCATAGACTAATGTGTAGGAAAAAAATACTTAGACTTTTATGTAGTAGTGCCAAATAGAAGTAATCATATTCTTTACCCTTTGGTCAGGTGTAAAGGACATTGGCTAATGTATAGATTGGTTCGGGATGTTTTATTAGTATAATGGAGTTAATCCGGACTCACACTTAGATGTCGAGGTGGTATACGTTGGCCACCCATTGACCCATTACTTCATAAACCCAATTATTGGAATTTTGTACGTCACTATAAAAGCCATTAATTACATGCCCATTGAATAATATTTTTCTATTTATTTGCACTTCACATGAATAACCACACGAGCCTTATTACCGAGGATTCACATGATGTCTACTAGTTAAATTTATCTCCTTAGGTCTTTCAGGGTGTGATTTTGTATTCACAAGTCATCAATTTGTAAAGTAAATGAAGATCCGGTATGAATGTCATCACCATAAGTTAATAAGAGAATATCTAAGCCGTGCCAATTCACACAAACAATAATCCATTTTATTCTGAAATAAAAAGTAAATGAAAATAATGACATAAATAAAAGGTTGATGAAGATAATAATTAAGTGCCGGAACTGTATTTGTCATTATTCTATTATGTTGTTGACTACCTGTCACCTCAAACATCTAGGTAGATATTACAATAATAAAAATGGTTATATATAAACATGTGTATTAAAAGAAAATGAAAATATGAGCATATGAATAAATCAATCCAAAACTTGGGTTAAAACGAAAAGAAAGATGCTGAAAGTGTTTACAAAATTACAAGAGAATGAACACAATGCTTAGATTTTTCCCTCGGAAAAGAGGAAAGAAAGCGATCTCTCAACAATCTCAACAATCATGCGTATTCAATAAATCTAAAACATAAATATCTAAATCTACAACGATATCTGTTAAGATGTAGAAATCTACATCTTCATGACCTAAAATGACTAAAATGACTAAAGGGAAAGAAAGAGAGGGGAGAGAGAGAGAGAGAGACAAGAGAGAGAGGCAAAAGAAGAGACGCCCCCACTGGCATGAGGTGGTCCTTATTTATAGAGCTTTGAAAATGGTAAGGGTTTTTTAGGCACCTCTTGAAATTTGGTCTAAATGCGATAGATGCTACCAGAAACAGCACAGGCGCACAGGCGCCGGAGTTCTATACCCCGAAAACGATCTCACCTTCATTTTGGTTCGCATAACGGTTTGGTTTTGTTTTTGTGAGTCGAAAAGTTTTAAGTTATATGTATAACTTTAAAAGTTTTAGTTTTTGTTAAAAGTTTGGTTATATGTCTAACCTAAAATTTTTGGTTTGTTTTTACTATTAAAAGTTTAGGTTATATGTCTAACCTAAAAGTTTTGGTTTTGTTCGCCTAGAATGTCGTCTGCTGAAAACGAGTTAGTACATCTATAACATGTAAGCATCCTAGCGAAATTTGGTATTTCACCTGCCAGAAAACATTGTCGGAATCATCACGAATATTTGGATATGTCTTGAATGTGGATTCTTAGCGAATTATTTTGAAATGTCGATTTTTTTGTTGATTATGTCGGGTTTTGACCAAAGCATTGAATTTATATCTTGATCTTAAGTACAAGATTAACTTGAGTTCAATAATACATTTGAACTCTAGATAAAAAAAGGTTGAAATTAGATTGATATTGATTGAATTAACTTGGAGTTCATGTCTGGTTGAACCTAAGTTAAGATTGATGTTGATTAGAATCTATTTAACTTGAGTTCATGTACGTACGAACTTAGAGTTAAAGGTTTGAAATTAGATTCGATATTGATTGAATTAACTTGGAGTTAAATGTACGGTTGAACCTAAGTTAGATTGATATTGATTGAATCTATTTAACTTGAGTTCATGTCACATTTGAACTTAAGTTAAAAAAGTTTGGTTCAGAATAGATTTAATTAGGTTTTAAATCTTATTTAAATGAGACTTAAAGGTTAATCGAGTCAATAAATTAGACTCGATTAGATTTACCGGACCATCTAAATCCTTTTAGATAAGACTTAAGTTTTAATTGTACTACATTTAAAGTTGAACCTAGACTTAGGATTGAACTTAGAGTCGAGGTTTTAGTTTAGATTCGGGATTGGGTTGAGCTGATAGCAGGTTAGACATGGGTTTATATCATGTTAAGCTTTAAGTATTGTTTGACATAAGTGTTAGTATGGGTTGAACTTAAAATTAGGTTTTTTGGTTAGGTTCATGTCGGGTTGAACCTAAGTTTGGTTTGACTTGATTAATGTGGGTTAACAGTTAAAATTTGATTTGATTTTAAGTTAGGTTGAATTCGGGTTAGTTCGGTTAGGTTAAGTTGATATGGGTTGAACATGTAGTTTTAGGTTAAGTTAGGTTCGATGTGGGTTGAACACAAAGCTTATGTTAACTTGAGTTCAAGTTGGGTTGGACTCGAGTTAGGTTAGGTTAAGTTGGTTTAGTGAGTTGAGCTATTCAAATTAATTTTGACAAACTTCAATCTAAATTAAAACTCAAAATCTAAACTCGCACATCGAAACTTGAATTGAAACAAAATAAAATCTAAATTGAAATTCCCCGTATCATGTGATTTAGGATTCACCTCCTTTTCCTTTCCCTGCCGAGAGTTCAAGAATCTCCAGCTTCGTAGATATGCTTGACACTCCCCGACGGAAACTCTTCTACATCGTCCTAAGTTTGTCACTTGGACATCTCGTGTTGGTTTTGCTGATTGCTTTGGTCAACGCCAATACGCGCGGTGTGCTCCGTCACTCACCACACCTATCGGGGGTCCATTTGTCGACCTCATTTTCGATGAGGTCTTCTTCTTCCCTTTAAGATTTCAGGATCTAGCCTTAGGCTTTTCCTTCGACTATCTTAGAGGACTAGAATCGGGACCCACCTTTTAGAAATTCAAACCACTTCTTAACTCCCCGCAAACTCCACAAACTCGACCGTAGACCCCTAATCACCTGTGAGGGTCGAAATCAAATGCGGAAGTTTAAAGGATGAGTTCCTATAGACTCTTCGACCTTAGACCGCCCCGGGTGGCCTCGGTCCGGTGAAGGGGCCGACTTACACACACACTACACCTATACACTACACTTTCACACACCTATACCTAACTCGACCTCCCGACTCATGTAGGTGATTCACATGGATGGTCCTTAACCCCTAAGCCCTCGGCAAGAGGTTAGGAACAACATAAGTGGATGCCTCAAATGGGTCCTTTCATGGCTCATGTGGGCTTGATGTGGCTTCATGGCTCAACCAAAATGATTTTATTCCACTCAAATTTACCCAATCTTCAATTTTCCAAATTTTCAATTTTTGACCCCCGGGATCCTACAACCGCTTAGCTTACCCAAAACTCTTGAAACTACCCAAAATTTGCAAAATCACCTAAATTGCTCAAAATTCCTCGAAAACAATCCCAAAAATTTCCACATCACTCAAATTGATCATCCATACCCAAAAATACCAAAAATTCCAAGAAAACCTCCCAATACCCTCCAAATACCCAAAATACCCCCCTTGACCCAAAAATCCAAAAATTCAGAAAATTCCCAGAAAATTCCAGAAAATCCCACATATTCCCAATTTCATTTTGTTCAACTAAACCATGGGCCAATTTTGTCAATTTACCCCACTTTTGTCAAAACCCCCAATTTGACCCATTTTAACCCAAAGTGAACCCAATGTCAAACCAAGCCTACCCAATTGACCCAAATTCTGGTCCAATTCAATTCTAAACTTCAATTAAACATTCCCAATACCAATCTAGACCAAATCCAAGTCCAATTTGATTGACATTTGGATCCAATTTCACTTTTGGCCTTAAAGCCTAATTTGGACCCATGACCCAAACTTAGCTCAAACTCACCCAATTCAACTCCAATTAACCCCAAATCTTTTCTAAATCTTCCTTAGCATCCCCACAAGCATAACACTAACATGATTTGCCCAAAATTTGGACCCAAACCCCACTCAAATTCAACCCAAAGCTAAAAGGCCCAATTTTGACCTAAACCCAAACCTAACCCAAATGGGCTCAAACCCCAAAATCAAAGCCCAACCAAAGTCAAAAGCTCTTTGAAACACTCCCATAAACATTTCTCAACATTTATTTTACATCAATTTCAACCCTAGCCCAACATTGGCCCAACTTGGCCCACTTGGACCTATATTGGCCCATTCACCAAAAGAGCCCAAATTCAACCCAATTCAAACCCAAATCACCCCCAATTTGCTTCAAGTCACTCATGATACATCCATGAGCTGAACCCAAGAATTATTTAGCCCAATCTCTTTACAAAATTTCATCCCAAAATCCATTTTAAAATTCAAAAGCCCACTTTCCTAAACCATCTTAAAAGCCCATCTAAAACCCTTTCAAAAAGCCCAAAATTGGTCCCAAAGCCCACATGATATTTCACTACATCATCTATTCAATTAAAATCATCCCTAAGTCATAAACCAATGATCAAATAATTCTAAATGAAGCTTCATCCAAATTTTCACCAAAATATCCAAAATTCTTAAAACCCTTTTTTATGAAATTGACTTGACTTTTCCCAAGCCAAAGGTGAGCCATGAAGCCATGCATGAGCCACATGGAAGCCATGAGAGCCTCTTTACATGTTACCATGCCATTAATGGCAAGAAGAGGGGACCCTTTCCTAACCCTTCAATAAGCCTTTTTAACCATACTCATGTCACACTCTAAACCATGCTTTGCCACCTAATCCTTGATGGAGACTCCACTACACATGAGAGGTTGACCCACCCGACCCCTCAGCCCAAAACCAGGTCTTGGGGAGGTGCACCCAACCCATTTGCATGGGTTGACCATTTTAAGCCAAAATGACCCCTTCCCCTTTCTACTTCGACTCAATCACTTTACACATGTCAAACCTCAATCGAATGCACCAAATCCCGACCCCGACCCACCCGAACAAGATGGTGACCAATGCTCGGCCGGCCGCCCACCAGTGCCGCCGGAAAACACCATGGCCGAGAGCTCACATGTGAGCCCAACTTGGAATTCTCACCCGCCGAGCCGCCCCATCCCCGATGGCCATTGGAGCTGTTCTTCTCTTGCCAAGAGCAAGCTCGATCCCAAGCCCTAACTCTCCCTGGGAGGCCCTCCACCCTCTCCTATCGAAACACCACCCCTTCTCGGCCATGAGAGGTGCTGAAACAAACCTTAAGGAAACACTGCCAAAATTGTTCCAGACTACTCCCCATACACAGAGCATTTGATCCCCACTAAAATCCCCCTACCATTTCTTCTCTGTGAGCTCAATTTCAGAGTTCAAACCTAGGCCCAAAACCAGGACACTTCTCCACAGTGAGCCAATCCCCAAATTGATTGGTTCTACACCTTCACCAGACCAAGGGAAGGTGTCCACCAGCAAAAGCCCTATCTCCAAAGCCACCCAATTGCTCCAGCCTCCAAGCTTTGTGATCGGCCATGGTCGAAATCCTACCTAGGCAATTCACTGCACCAGGAGACTTCATTTGGAGCTTGTCGGGATCCAATCGAAGGTGCAACAACCCTCAGATCGAAGCCACACTTTTCTGAGCAAAGGTATGAGCTAATTCTTCATCCCGAGCTTCTGGAGATTCTCCATTTCAAATGCTTTAATTTCAATGCATGATCACCGAATAGATGTGTTCGTCTCTTCAAGACGAATCCATAGAGCATAAGAACATGAAAATCCATTGAGTATCGAGTGAGATATTAGGGATTTACTGTGAACGGCTCTCGGGTGAGAACACTTGGGGACGAAGAACGGATGCCGTCCATTCAATACACGCGCGGACGGATGGCCAGGATCGCGTCGAATCAGGAGACGGTACGAGAACCGCGGGGCCCGGGCTGCTAACTCAGATGGCGGCGTCGAATGGGAGCGCGACGCGTGTGCGTTCGTAGCTGTCGAGGTTGACGCGGCGCCGCGTGGATAAATAGAAAATTAGGGATTTTTTTTTATTTATTTAATTCCCTAAACTTCAAAAATTCATAACTTTGTGTAAAAAAATCAGAAAAATAAAATAAAAATACCCTCTCGCTCAGATGAATAGAGGAGAATAATGTGGAAAAGAAATTATTTAATTTTATCAAGTATTTTATTTTTAATAATTTATTTACTCTCTGCATATTTTTAATTCTCCAAGCATGTATATAATTCACCATGGCATGAGACCATAGGGCTTTTGAAGCCTCTGAATTTAGGAACATTCCCGGAATTTTCCAAAGTCAGAGGCCATCCCTATGAAGATCTATTGATTTTTCAAATTCATGTTACTGTTTTGAGTATTTTAATTCCAATAAATAGCATGTTGTAAAATAAATTCTATAAAAATTTGGTGATGTTCCTTATGACTAGAGGACCCTAGGAAAAATATGTTTTGAGTTAGTTCATTTAAAATAACCCTAATTGGCTTAAGCACCCAAAATGGATCTCTAATTAATTAGAGCTAACCATACATCAAATTGACTTGAAATCAATTCTCCACTGACCTTTAGGATCAGAGGAACCCACCATAAAAATTTGAGGTCAATTGGACTTGGTTAGCCCTACTAATTGGGTTGATTAAGCCATTTAGTCATTTTAAACTTTAAAAATTCATAACTTTCAAAATATCTTTCAAAAATTCACCAAATTGGTTTAGGAGCCTCTCTGATATTAGGGGAATTTAAGAAAATTAAAATTTCAATTTTCTAAAAAAGTTAATTTTTAATATTATTTTAATATTTTTAATAATTAAAAAATAATAAAAATCACAAAAATAATAAAATTCACCAAAATGTCACATTTTGAATTTTAATCACTTAGGAACAAACCCCATATTTTTCTTAGGTCTATTTAGTGAGATATTAAATTTTAAAGCTCTAGGGTAATTTTAAAATTAAAAAAATGTATTTTCTAGCATTTTCACTAAAATAATTATAATAAATCATAGAAAAATCATAAAATTGTAAAATTTGATTCTATGATTTTCTTGATATCAGAGAGATTTTTGAAAAATATAAAATTCATTTTTAAACATTTATTTTATTTTTAAATTAATTAATACTCCAAAAATTAAAATAATTATAATAAAAATAATATAATTCAAAAAATCACCAAAATTGGTCCAAGTGGTTCTCTAGTCATTAGGAATGTCCCCTAATTTTCTTAAGGACAGAAACCTTCCCTTGGTCATATTATTAAATTTTCCTTGGAAATTTCTATTTTTTACCAAAAATAATTATATAAATAAATTAAATACAGAAAAATCATATTTTCTCCTCTCATGTCTTTATTGACATATGAGTGAAGTCACATAAAAATTTCAAGTTCATTTGAGTTCAATTTAGTGAGTTATGAAATTATTAAGCTTAAAAGGTAAAGTGGTAATTGAAATTTTTAATCCTTAATTAAAACTTTAGGTTTAATAAAAAAAATTAACAAGTAAAATATTTGATCCTAATCTGATTTGGATGATTGAAATTTAAATAATTAAAGGGTAGAAACCCATTAAACAATTTAAAATAATTAAACCTTAATTAAATAATTGATTAAATTTGGAAGAATAATAAAATTGGAATTATTAAAATAGGGATATTATTAGGAAGAGATTTATTCTTTAATTTAAAAATCCCTAAATTAATCTTCTCATTAATATTCAATTCTTAATTAAAATGATAACTCAAATTCAAAATATTAAAAGACTTAATCATTAAACTAAAATTAAATTATTAAACTCTTTCAAAAATTTCAATTAAAATTAAAAAATAAAATTAAATTAAAAATTAAATTAAATTAAGTAAATTAAATTGGATTAAATTAAATTAAATTAAATTAAAATTAAAAGTTGAATTAAATTAAAGTTTAAATTAAATTAAATTAAATAAACAAATTAAATTAAATTAAATGAATAAATTAAATTAAATTAAATTAATTAAATTAAATTAAATTAAATTAAATTAAACTAAATTAAAGGAAATTAAATCAAATTAAATTAAAATTAAATCAAATCAAATTAATTTAATGTAACATCAAATCAAACTAAATTGAACTAAATTGAATTAAATAAATTAAAAACTCAATTTAATCAAATTAAATTAAATTAAGTTGAATTAAATATAACATCACCAAAGACATAAAAAATTCAAAATAAATCTAAAATAACTTTAACACTATTTCAAATTTAAACCCATTAATGGAAATTAAACTAAATCACATACCCTTTGAACACCAATTTACCCTCGAAAGCTTTAGTTATTATAACTCCTAAACAGAATATTAAATGAAATGTTACTTCACCTATAGGATATTCAAATGTCCTAGTTCACTGAGCAAGATAACAAAACTTGAGATTCTTGGACGATTAATTCATTTGTGTAATTGAATCCATTTGGACTTAAAACAATACTAGCAATATTAAAAAGATGTTTAAGATTCTTCTTAAACACTTTCTCAATATGATAGGATGTTTATAAGAACAATTGAATTTAATTGTTCTTTGATGAAGAAAATTGTCTTCAAACCAAAACACAAGGAACCTAGACGTCATAGGAAATGACTAGCTATAGGATTAGGAATTTTGTAGAAAACCATAACCCTTCCCTTAGCTTTACCTAGGAACTTGCTTAAATATTCTAATTGTGTTTTAAGTGCAGCTTGGGATGATGGGAAGACCCTCCAGGTACGCTTTTATTTTATTGCAATTTACTTTCTTGCAATTTACATTATTGCAATTTCGTTAATCGCATCGCACTTACTTTTCTTGCATGATAAACAACTCGTTGTATGAAAACCCACACCTTTAGGATAGTCCCTAAAACCGAAACCAAAACTAAGTTAAAAGTCATTGCAAGATAAAATTCACCGCCACAACATTTCAAAATATAAAACAACTCAAAATTTAATCACAAACGTAACACAAAACTACAATTACAATTAAATTAAAACGTCCCGTTGGATGATCGGGAATACCTCGGATGATGTAACCTACGTGTTGCTAACGGGATTTCCCACGGTGCCTAAATGAAAGTGTGGAACTCATTTAGTTGAGTTTAGCAAATTCATCTCGACTAAGTGAATCCGATAAAAATAACGATGCCTAAGGATGGAACCGTGGGATCTTAACCGGTGTTGTTATAATCAACTTTAAGATTTTTTTTAAATAAAACATAAAAAACACTTGGAAATTAAGATTTTCTCTAAACCAAAACACTTTTCTCATCCCCTGATTTATGACTTCTAAAACTAAAACTCTGCAACAACAAGGAGCTTGGAGCATGGTGGGCAGCACGGCCATCGTCATCAGCAAAATCTGAGTCTACTTCAGCAAAACTTTCCTAGAATTAAATAACAAAGCCATAGGACTTCGAGGTAGTTTGCCTAGTGAAACATAAATCCTTAACTCTTCGTTAGGCATTTGCATGATCAGGTCATGTAAATTAAGCCCTAACCGGTCTTAGGATTCCGAGGTAGTCGTCCGGTACGACAATAAACCCTCACATCTTCGAGGCTATTTGTTTGATTTTTATCATACAAATATAAGCTCTAATTAATTAAAATTTGCAAGATCAAAACATTTAAATAAATATTAGGACTTTCCTAAACTCAAGCCAAACAATAGGATAGTCGGGAAATTTCCGAAGTTCGCTTCGAATCTGTGATTTCTCCTACTTTTCTTCCTTTGGATTCCCAAAACAAAATGTTCCAAATTTGATCCATTCCCTATTGAGATTCCAAAATTTAATCCCTTGAAAACTTAAACTTTGAAATCCTTGAGAGCAGAATTATTGATTATTATCGAGAGTTTTCTTAGGTGATTCTCATCACTTAAGATGTAATTAACTATAGGGGCTTGCCCTTATAGGGAATTTTAAAAGAACCCAGGTAATATATACCCTGTTTAATGCTTTCATATTAAACAAGGGAATTTGTCGGCTTATAAAATTGGTTCGCAGACCAAACGGATGTCACAAATCTTCTAGTTTATTTAATCGAGCCCCACCATTAAGCAGTGTGTCTATCCTTAGGGATAGATATATGGTTTGTGGTGCGGTGCTCGTTTATATAAACTATTTGGGATGTGAGATCGGTTTAATCTCATATCTTAAAACCTTCAAAATTTAAAATTATTTTTAAAGTCAAATATTACTTTTCAAAATTATTTATTTAAATTAAATTAAAAATTCGCCGACAACTTCTGTCAGGCGACCACCTTTTCAAAATAAAACACACGACCTAAAAAAATGCCGACATCCATGATATCATGATTCAACCTGTAATAGGTCGAAATCAAAGAGAACTCTGGTCCCCGCGTCTATATGTCGACGGTCCAAGGCAAAAGTCATATTATTTCGGAATGAGAAAAATAATCTGTCTTCAGGCATTTTTCCTGAAAATATCAAGACAGAATATCATTTTAGATTTTCAAATGTTTGTTCAACAAATGAAAGAGATGTCACAAAACATCAAAGATGATTTTTGAAAGGAGAATTTTTTATCCCAGTTTATAAATAAGTCTTTATTCATTTCCTTTTTTTTTTAATGTCGCGTAGTATCTCTTTAGAAAACGCCCATTGATTGGAGGCAAGATTTTTTCTCCTTGACAATCCACCAATTGGTAAGATCCTCCGGAATATGTCTTTTCGATTACATATGGACCTTCCCATATGGGTTCGAATTTGCCACCTATCTTTCGATGAGCTAGCATAGGTCTTCGAAGAACTAAAACTAATTCACCGATTCGAAAGGTTCTAGGACGAACTAGTTTGTCGTGAGCTCGTATCATTTTTGCTTGATATAATTCAAGATTTTGTTGGGCTTGCAGACGTTTGCCCTCCAAATTTTCAAGTTCTTCAAGTCGCAACTTGACATTTTCTTCTTCAGTTATTTTATCAGTTATTGCGATTCTGAGAGAAGGAATTTGGACTTCTAGAGGCAAAATGGCTTCAGAACCATATACCAAAGCAAATGGTGTAGACCGTGTTGGAGTTCGGTATGTAGTTCTATAAGCCCATAAAGCTTCTATTAGTCGTTCATGCCACTGTCTCGGGCTATTACTTAATGTCTTTTTCAAGATTTGCACCAATGTTTTATTGAAAGCTTCAGCTAATCCATTGTCTTTAGGGTAATAGATTGTGAAATATCTCCAGTCAATCCCATGTCTCTGGATAAAGTGATTCATTTTTGTGTTTTTGAAGGCCAACCCATTATCTGATATGACTCTTCGAGGAATCCCAAATCTATAAACGATATGGGTTTAAAAGAAGTGCAGAACTTGTTCTACCTTGGCTTCTCGAAGGGGTATTGCTTCTGCCCATTTAGAAAAATAGTCAGTAGCTGCTAGAATAAATTTATGGCCTTTGGAGGATGGAGGATCTATAGGACCCACTATGTCAGTACCCCCGCATTCAAATGGCCATGATGCAATGGTCGGATGTAGGACATTTGGTGGTTGATGTAAAACTACTCCATGTATTTGACATTGATGACATTTCTTTGCAATGTCAAGACAATCTATCATCATTGTTGGCTAATAATAACCCATTCTTTTTATTTTCATTTTCATTTTCTGCCCAGATTGATGTGCACCACATAAACTTGCATGAACTTCTTTAACAATCTCTCGAGCTTCAATTTGGTTTAAACATCTTAACCACATTTGATCAAAAGATCGTTTGTAAAGGAGGTCATTTATTAGGGCATATGATAATGCTCTTTATTTAATTTGGTTGGCAATAGAACTATTTTCAGGTAATTCTCCAGTTTGTAAATATTTGAAGATTGGTTGTCGCCAATCATCCTTCTCGTCATTTATTGTCATTATCATATTTTCACCAATTTTATGCAAATTATCCATATCAATTTGAGAAAGAACTTGTCATCCTTTTATAGAAATCGGTATGTCATTTTCTTCTAGACACACAAATTCCTTTGCAAGTTTTGCCAGAGCATCCGCTAGAGAATTGTCTCGTCTCAGGATTAAGAAGAATGTTACATCAGGAATTTGTTGAAGTAATTTCAGAGTGTAACGGGAATATTGTTCAAGTCGTGGTTTCAGAATTTTATATTTTCCAGCAATATGATTGATAATTAACTGGGAATCTCCACAGATATCAATATTCTCAATTTCCATTAATATTGTCAATTCTAAACCGGTTATGAGCGCTTCATATTCGACTTCATTATTTGTGCATGGTTTGTCAAATGATAGAAAAAGGGCATCATCATTTTTTCTGGAGTAATGAAAATTAATCCTACTCCGGCTTTGCCTGGTATGACTGTCTGCTTGTCTTTGTCTTTCCACGCAGACGATGCTCCGTCAAAGTAGAGTTGCCATCGTTGCATGTTAGAATTTTTTACTTCTGATATTTGTTCATCGTGTAGATCATCATTAAGGGGTGATTCTCGTTGGAATTGGATGTGCCGCTAAGAAATCTGCTAGGATTTGTCCTTTAATAGCACGTAACGGTACAAATGTTATGTCGAATTGTAACAAGATCATTGCCCATCTTGCTAATCTTCCAGAAAGTGTCGGTCGTGTTATTAAATATTGTAACGGGTTAACTCTTAAAATAAGAGTTATTTTATGAGAAAGCATATAATGTCTTAGCTTTTGAACTGCGAAGATCAAGGCTAAACAATGCTTCTCAATTGTTGGATATTTTATTTTCGTTGGAAGTAATCAATGACTCAAGTACTATAACACATTTTTATTTCCTTCATCATTTACTTGTGCTAGTAAAGCTCCAAGTGAATTGTCCAATGTCGCAGTGTAAAGGATTAAAGGTCTTCCTAATACAGGGGCTGCTAAGACAGGAGGGGTTGTCAAATATTGTTTAATGTCTTCAAAGTCATGCTGACACTTTTTATCCCACACAAATTTGGCATCCTTTCTGGTAAGGGCAGTAAGGGGTTGACATCTACCCGATAGATTGGAAATGAAACGTCGTATGTATGCTAATTTTCCTTGGAAGGATCTCAATTGAGTTAGATTTTTAGGAGGAGGCATATTTAGGATAGCTTCAATTTTGAGAGGATCAATTTCTATCCCACGATGTCAAACTACAAATCCTAAAAATTTTCCTGAAGTGACACCAAAGGCGCACTTTAAAGGGTTCATTTTAAGATTATATCGTCGTAGTCGTTCAAAGACAATTCTCAAATCGTATATATGATCGTCTTTTTGTTTACTATTGACAACCAGATCGTCGACATAACATTCGACTTGATTTTTTATTAGTTCATCAAAAATTCGTGTCATGGCTCTTTGATAGGTTGCACCAGCATTTTTTAGTCCAAATGACATAACCTTATAACAATATATGTCGATGGGTGTTCGGAAAGCTGTATTTACTTCGTCTTCCGAAAACATTTTTATTTGGTTATATCCTGATGATCCATCCATGAAAGAAAATATTGCATATTTTGATGCAATATCAACCATTAACACAGGAATTGGTAAAGGAAATTCATCTTTTGGACATGCTTTGTTCAAGTCCCCGTAGTCTATGCGTACTCTTATTTGTCCATTTTTCTTTTTAATCGACACCACATTGGCTAGCCATGTTGGATAGTTTTCGTCACGTATGAAGTCGACCTCTATCAATTTCTCGACTTACGCAATGACTTGTTGCTCTATTTCGACACGCATCCTTCTTGGAGCTTCGTTTAATCGGGTTTATGATTTGGTCTATCCCGAGTTTATGGACCGCAACTTCCGGAGATAAACCGTGCATTTCGTCATAAGTCCAGCAAAACAAGTCTTTATATTCCATCAACAATTGAGTTATGTCTTTTATTTCCATATCATTAAGGAATGAACTAATAAAAGTCAGTTTTGGATTTTCATTAGTTCCTAAATTTATTTCTTTTAGTTCATCAATTGTCGATTTAATTTCTTCTTCCAACTCCGGAGGAGCATTTTCAATTGGAAGATCAGGTAATGTTTTGGAATCACATTCTTCTGTGACAGTCAAACAAAATTCTGTATCATCTAATGGTCCCAAAACTCCAAATCCAACACCTTTTTTAGAGTTAGAATTTTGTTTATTATCATTCCACATTTGTTCAATGAAATGCAGTTGTTTTAAAGACCATTGATTGAGCATTAAACTATTTTGAATGAATTTTCGTGCCCAAGGAGAATACAGCTCAAAAGGAATTTTCATTGATTGTGGAAGATTTCCATCTTCTATTTTTACATCATCTTAAGTATGAGAAGAAGTAGAGCCAAGTCTAAACTTAATTGGCTTTTTGTCATCATTATATACTTCTTTGACTATTAAATTCTCAATCTTAGAAGTGGAGATTGGAGTTAGAGCCATAGAATGTATATAATGATTGATTTTTTCATACATGGATTCAAATTGTTTCTCTTTGTCTTCTTCTTCTAAAGATATTTTGAATTGGGGTTCCTTTGCAACCACGGATGTCGTTTCTTCTTCGAATCCAGGTGGATTTTGAACTTCAATGGTTTCTTCATTGTGACAATTGGATCTTCTCTCCTTCGTCCTCGTTCTCGGCCTTGACCTCGAGTGCGAGTCTGACGGAAATTATTCTCTTTTGTCTTTATTGAAGAAAAATCCATTTCATTCATTTTCTTTTCTTTGTTCTTTTCTTCCATATTTACTGTTGTCTCTTTGGAAGATATTGCTTTATTTATAGGAGCATAATATGTTGCATCTTCATGTATACCGATTTCATGGACTGAAAACGATTGCAGGTCTCCTATAATACGAAATTCTTGTCCTTTTAGTAAATATTTGATACATTGATGTAATGAAGAGGGTACCATTTTATATTCATGGAGCCATGGTCTGCCAAGTAAGGCATTAAAAGAGGTGTCTGAATCAATAATATAAAATTTTGTCGTCGTTGCCAAGTCGGCTATTTTTAGAGCGATGTTATTGATCCAAGGGCCCGTTCTCCTTGTTGATTGAATCCTCTTAACATCATCGTATCCCTTGATAGTTGAGAGGCATCAATGTCTAAGTATGCAAGAGTTCTGAGGTTCATAATGTTGATTGAAGCACCTGGTCAATAAGAACTCTCGAAAGTATCGTGTCATTGTTGTTTACTGTAATATATAGTGGACAATTGTGTTCAGTTTTTCTGAGCAACAAGTCATTGTCAGAGAAGGTAATCTTCGTTAATTCCTCTAATGAGTGGGCTTCGTTTTGGGTATTACTGGCAAGTTGAGTTAAGCAAATGTCAGGGTCTGAAAGAGCCTTTATTAATGATTCTCTCATTTCTTTGGAAAGTATGAGAGCGTCATAGATGCTTAATTTTGCAGGTAATTTTCTCAAATGAGCCAAGTACATTATAATCCACCTTATCGTGAAGATCATCCTTACTTCCTTTAGCAAGCTCGAGGATATATTGGAGGAATGATCTTATCTGGTGTAATTATTTGTTTTTCTTTTTCTTGTGGAGTTATCCTAGGAGGTAAGATTTTTCCACTTCTCAAGTTAATTTCAACTATTTCTTCAAGTTGATTATCCGATTCATTCATTTCTAAGTCTGAGGACTCCAATCTTATAGAAATCGGAATTCCTTGTAATTGAAGCGTAGCAATGTCATCTTCATCTGTGTCATTGTCAGATTTCTCATTTTCGTTTTCATTAGTTTGGTTGTCTTTAGATTGATCATATATGATTTGAGCATTGTCTATAGTGGTTAGAATTCAAATGGTCATTCTCGAAGCATCATCCAGAAAGGACAAAATGTACGCAAAACTAGGATTGTTATTATTCATGATAAAAAGAAAGTTATACAAAGTTATTGGCTTGAGGATTTTTCGTCCTTCGGCCGACATAACTATCCTAGTACAAGAGTAAAATGAACTAGAAGGTACAAAAGGAGTTGTAGCCCCTATGTCTGGAAGACCTCTAATCTTTTCCATTTTCTTGATTTTCTTTTTCTTTTCTTTCTTGGGAGATTTTGTAACTTGGTATTTAGCAAAGATCTCTTCGTAAATGCTATCCTTGTTTTTAGGATTAAGTTCCTCTATCGAAACCATATTGATCGATCCCTTTTCGAGTTCTTTCAAGTATTCTTTTGGAATGACTATATTTCCATCTTTGAAATTACGCTCTAACCAGTCTTTGGAGACAAAACATTCTTCAATTTTATGTCCGAGCATCCTGTGATAAGGACAATAATTAGGATTGTCCTTCATGTCAATATCTGCTGGCCTTTTAGCTTCTGGTAGCTTATATTCAGGTATTTTAAGCAAGCTACGAAATATTTTACCGACGGCTTCGTTTTAAATGAATATACTTTATTCATTCTTAGAGCCATTATTTTCTTCTCGACTGATACTCGGGATTGGTTGTTGAAGTTGTAATCGAGGTGATGTCCGTGATGTCGAAGGATTTTGTCGTTGCTTCTTTTGCTCCTGTTGGATTTGCATCACTCGTTCGCCTTTTTCTCGCAATATTCCTGTGTTTCTTTTCAAAAGTTTTGATAGTTTTTGTCTTTTCAGTTTTCTCCATTACACTCATGTGCTTAACCTCTTCCTGAAGATTGGCAGCTTTACTGAGTAATTTTTCAAAAGTTTTTATCGTAAATCTTTTAAGCATGAATGCTATAGGACCATGGATATTTTTTAGCAGTATTCCAACAGTTTGATATGGATTATCTAATATGAATTCCGTTTCACTAAATAATCCATAATCATTATGATAAAAGGTAGGATTTTCCTCTATTGGTATGTCAAAGTCTTGAAAGTAAGAAAAGATCGAATCCATTGCGATTTTTCTGTAATTTCAAGAAAAACGAATATTATCGACTTATTTATAAATTGGTAACTTTTATTTTCAAAATTTTGAAATGAAAACAAATGATAACAAAAGATGAGAAGAAAGATTCTCCCCAGCGGAGTCGCCACTCTCTTGGTGGCGATGGAAAAATATTATGGATGATGTCATGTCACTTCCATCCAATATATCATATCAATGTCAAGGAGTTGCCATCTAATATTAGCCTAGTTTTATTCATATAAATCCTATGAAGGATTTATAGAATTTTTAGGACTAATAGTAGAAAAAGGTGTTTATGATAATTCTTATATGAGGATATTCTAGAATAACGTATTCTACAATTTTCATATTAAGAAAATCATGGTAAACCAGAGATTTCTGTTTTGGGTTCTTTTAGATCTCCTATAGAGGTATTTAATTACATCTTAAACAATTCTCGATTGTTTAAGAAAACTTCTGATTAATGTTAATCATTTGTTTTCTAAAAGATTTATTTTAAGGAGAGATGTACCCACTATCACTCCCAAATGTCGTTATATCATGTTATTGAATACTTTAGGTATTATGTCTAACCTAAAGGTTCTGGTTTTGTTGTCATGTCGTTGTTGTGTTGAAAAATTTTAGGTTATATGTCTAACCTAAAAGTTTTGTTTTGTTGTCAATATTGTTGTCTTATTGAAAAGTTTCAGGTTATATGTCTAACCTAATAGTTTTGTTTTATTTTCAATGTTGTTGTCTTGTTGAAAAGTTTCAGGTTATATGTCTAACCTAATAGTTTTGTTTTGTTTTGTTGCTAATATTCCGTCGTCGGCGTCCTGCAAAACAGAGTTAGCACACCCTATAACATGCAAAGAAAATCTAAACGGAATTTCTTGTCTTCATCCAGCGAAGAAAATATCGTCAGAAATAATATCACAGAATATTTTTTGAATGTCAAGTTATTTTGAAATGTTAACTTCATGCTAATCATGTTGTTTTTGAAATGTAAAATTTTCGTTGATTATGTCAACATCAGATTTATGTCAATTATCTCAATTTCAATTTTAGAATATCGAATTATGTCGGTCTTGATCCGAAATGTTGAATTAATCTTGAGTTTAAATTTAGATTTTGGGTTCGCGTATTGTCGGCATATTTTTAGGTTGGTGTTTTGTATTTTGAAAAAGGGGTCGCCTACAGAAATTGTCGGCGAATTTTTAATTTAATTTAAATAAATAATTTGAAAAGTAGTATTTGATTTTAAAAATAATTTTTTTAAATTTGAAGATTTTAAGATATGAAATCAAACTGATCTCACATCCCAAATAGTTTATATAAACGAGCACCACACCACAAACCATGTATCTATCCCTAAGGATAGACACCGCTCGACGGTGGGGCTCGATTAAACAAACTAAAAGATTTGTGACATCCGTTTGGTCTGCGAACCAATTTTATAAGCCGACAAATTCCCCTGCTTAATATGAAAGTATTAAACAGGGTTTATATTACCTGGGTTCTTTAAAATTTCCTATAAGAGCAAGCCCCTATAGTTAATTACATCTTAAGTGACGGGAATCACCTAAGAAAACTCTTGATAATAATCAATAATTCTGCTCTCAAGAATTTCAAAGTTTAAGATTTCAAAGGATTGAATTTTGGAATTTCAATAGGGAATGGATCAAGTTTGGAACATTTTGTTTTCGAGAATTCAAAGGAAGAAAGGTAGGAGAAATTACGGATTCGAAGTGAACTTCGGTAATTTCCCGACTATCCTATTGTTTGGCTTGAATTTAGGAAAGTCCTAATGTCTATTTAATGTTTTGATTTTGTCAATTTTAATTAATTAGGGCTTATATTTATATGATAGAATCATACAAATAGCCTTGAAGATGTGAGGGTTTATGTCGTATCAGACGACTACCTCGGAATCCTAAGACCAGGTTAGGGCTTAATTTGCAATGCAAATGCCTAACGAAGAGTTGAGGATTTATGTTGCACTAGGCAAACTACCTCGAAGTCCTATGGGTTTGTTATTTAATTCTAAGAAAGTTTCTGTTGAAGTAGACTCGAGTTTTCATCGATGACGATGGCCGTGCTCGCCCACCATGCTCCGAGCTCCTTGTTGTTGCAGAGATTTAGTTTTAGAAGTCATAAATCGGGGGATGAGAAAAGTGTTTTGGTTTAGAGAAAATCTTAATTTCCAAGTGTTTTTGTGTTTTAATTAAAACAAATCTTAAAGTTGATTATAACGACACCGGTTAAGATCCCACGGTTCCATCCTTCTGGCATCATTATTTTTATCGGATTCACATAGTCCAGATGAATTTGCTAAACTCAACTAAATGAGTTCCACACTTTCATTTAGACCGTGGGAAAACCCGTTAGCAACACGTAAGTTACATCATCCGAGGTATTCCCGATCATCCAACAGGACGTTTTAATTTAGTTGTAATTGTAGTTTTGTGTTCTGTTTGTGATTAAATTTTGAGTTGTTTTATATTTTGAAATGTTGTGGCGGTGAATTTTATCTTGCAATGACTTTTAGTTTAGTTTTTGTTTCAGTTTTAGGGACTATCCTAAAGGTGTGGGTTTTCATGCAACAGTTGTTTATCATGCAAGAAAAGTAAGTGAAATGTTGTTAAATAAATTGCAATAATGGAAATTGCAAGAAAGTAAATTGCAATAAAATAAAAGCAAACCTGGAGGGTCTTCCTGTCATCCCAAGCTGCACTTAAAACACAATTAGAATATTTAAGCAAGTTCCTAGGTAAAGCTAAGGGAAGGGTTATGGTTTTCTACCAAATTCCTAATCCTATAGCTAGTCATTTCCTATGACGTCTAGGTTCCTTGTGTTTTGGTTTGAAGACAATTTTCTTCATCAAAGAACAATTAAGTTCAATTGTTCTTATGAACATCCTATCATATCGAGGAAGTGCTTAAGGCAAATCTTAAACATCTTTTCAATATTTCTAGGATTGTTTTATGTCCAAATGAATTCAATTACACAAATGAATTAATTGTCTGAGGTTTAGTTAAGTTTTATTATTATCTTACTCAGTGAACTAGGATATTTGAATGTCCTATAAGTGAAGTAACATTTCATTTAATATTCTGTTTAGGAGTTATGACAACTAAAGCTTTCGAGGGTAAATTGGTGTTCAAATGGTTTGTGATTTAGTTTAATTTCAATTAATGGGTTTAAATTTGGAATAGTGTTCAAGTTGCTTTATATTTAATTTCTTTCTCTTTTAGGTGATGTTATTTAATTCAATTTAATTTAACTTTAATTTAATTTTAATTTTAATTTAATTTAATTTAATTCAATTTAGTTTGATTTGATGTTAAATTAATTTAGTTTAATTTGATTTAATTTCCTTTAATTTAATTTAAATTGAGTTAATTTTAATTTAATTTGATTTAATTTAATTTAATTTAATTTAATTTAATATGTTTTAATTTAATTTAATTTAATTTGTTTTAGTTTAATTTAGTCTAATTTAATTTAATTTAATTTATTTATTTAATTTAATTTAATTTAATTTATTCATTTAATTTAATTTAATTTGTTTATTTAATTTAATTTAATTTAATTTAATTTAATTTAATTTAATTTAACTTAATTAATCTTTAATTTAATTTAATTTGATTTAATTTAATTTAATTCAATTTGATTTATTTAATTTAATTTAATTTTTAATTTAATTTTATTTTAACTTTAATTGAAATTTTAAAAGAGTTTAATAATTTAACTTTAGTTTAATGATTAAGTCTTTTAATATTTTAAATTTGAGTTATCATTTTAATTAAGAATTAAATATTAATGAGATGATTAATTTAGGGATTTTTAAATTAAAGAATAAATCTCTTCCTAACAATATCCCTATTTTAATAATTCCAATTTTATTATTCTTCCCAAATTTAATCAATTATTTAATTAAGGTTTATTTCAATTATTTTAAATTATTTAATGGGTTTCTACCCTTTAATTATTTAAATTTCAATCATCCAAATCAGACTAAGATCAAATATTTTACTTGTTAATTTTATTAAACCTAAAGTTTTAATTAAGGGTTAAAATTTTAATTACCACTTTGCCCTTTAAGCTTAATAATTTCATAACTCACTAAATTGAGCTTAAATAAACTTGAAATTTTTATGTGACTTCACTCATATGTCAATAAAGACATGAGAGGAGAAAATGTGATTTTTCTGTATTTAATTTATTTATATAATTATTTTTGGTACAAAATAGAGATTTCCAAGGAAAATTTAATAACATGACCAAGGGAATGTTTCTGTCCTTAAGAAAATTAGGGGACATTCCTAATGACCAGAGGACCATTTGGACAAGTTTTGGTGATTTTTTTAATTATATTATTTTTATTATAATTATTTTAAGTTTTGGAGTGTTAATTAATTTAAAAATAAAATAAAGGTTGAAAAATGAATTTTATATTTTTCAAAAATCTCTCTGATATCAAGGAAATTAGAGAATCAATTTTTGCAATTTTCTGATTTTTCTATGATTTATTATAATTATTTTAGTGAAAATGCTAGAAAATACATTTTTTTTAATTTTAAAATTACCCTAGGGCTTTAAAATTTAATATCTCATTAAATAGACCTAAGAAAAATATGGGGTTTGTTCCTAAGTTATTAAAATTCAAAATGTGACATTTTGGTGAATTTTATTATTTTTGTGATTTTTATTATTTTTTAATTATCAAAAATATTAAAATAATATTAAAAATCAACTTTTTTAGAAAATTGAAATTTTAATTTTCTTAAATTCCCCTAATATCAGAGAGGCTCCAAAACCAATTTGGTGAATTTTTGAAAGGTATTTTGAAAGTTATGAATTTTTAAAGTTCAAATTGACTAAATGGCTTAATCAACCCATTTAGTAGGGCTAACCAAGTCCAATTGACTCCAAATTTTTTTTGGTGGGTTCCTCTGATCCTAAAGGTCAGTGGAGAATTGATTTCAAGTCAATTTGATGTATGGTTAACTCTAATTAATTAGGGATCTATTTTGGGTGTTTAAGCCAATTAAGGTTATTTTAAATGAACTAACTCAAAACCTATTTTTCCTAGAGTCCTACGGTCATAAGGGACATCACCAAATTTTCCTAAAATTTATTTCACAACATGCTAATTATTAGAATTAAAATACTCAAAACGAGTAACATGAATTTGAAAAATCAATAACTTCTCATAGGGATGGCCTCCGATTTTGGAAAATTCAGGAAATGTTCCCAAATTCGGACGCTTCAAAAGCCACTATGGTCTCATGCCATGGTGAATTTCCTATATGCATGGAGAATTAAAACAATGCAGACAGTAAATAAATTATTAAAAATAAAATACTTGATGAAATTAAATGATTTCTTTTCCACATTATTCTCCTCTCGTTCATCGAGCAAGAGGGTATTTTTATTTTATTTTTCTGATTTTCCTACACAAAGTTATGGATTTTCCAAGTTCTAGTAATTAAATAAATAGGAAAAATCCCTAATTTTCTATTTATCCGAGTCGGCGTCGCGTCATCCTCGGCATCTCCGAACGGCCACGCGGCGCGCTCTCATTCGACGCCGCCGCTTGAGTCAGCAGCCCGGGTCCCGCGGTTCACGTACCATCTCCTGGTCCGACGCCATCTAAGCCGTCCGTCCGCGCGTGTATTGAATGAACAGACATCCGTTCATCGTCCCCAAGCCTCCTAACCCGAGAACCGTCCATCTTCTGTGCCTAAGATCTCACTCGATACTTGACCAAAATTAACGTTCTTATGCTCTATGGATTCGTCTCAGAGAAGACGAACACATCCATACGGTTTATGTGGGATGAAATTTACTCAATAAAAATAGAGAGTGTTCGAAGCTCGGGAAGAAGAGTGAGGCCATACCTTTGCTCGGAGAAGTGTGGCTTCGATCCGAGGGTTGTTTCACCTTGATCGGATCCCGACAAGCTCCGGATGAATTCTCCTGTCCGGTGAATTACCTAGGTAGGATTTCGACCACAACCGATCACAAAGCTTGGAGGTCGGAGCAACTGGGTGGCTCGGAGATGGGGCTTTTGCTTGGTGGACACCTTCTCTTGGTCCGGTGAAGGTGTAGGACCAATCAATTTGAGGATTGATCCACTGTGAAGAAGCTGTCTCGGTTTTTAGGCTAAAGTTCGAACTCAAAATTGAGCTCACTTGGAGGAATTGGGCTGGAATTCGAGTGGGATCAAATGCTCTATGTATGGGGAGTAGTTCGGAACAATTTTGGCGAGTTTCCTTAAGGTTTTTTCGAAGCACCTCTCATGGCCGAGAAGGGGTGGTGTTTAAATAGGAGAGGGTGGAGGGCCTCCGTGGAGAGTTAGGGCTTGGGATCGCTGCTCTTGGCAAGAGAAGAACAACTACAATGGCCACTCGGGATGGGGCAGCTCGACGAGGAGAATTCCAAAGTTGGCTCACATGCGAGCTCTCGGCCATGGTGTTTGCTGGCGACTCGGTGGCGGCGGCAGTGGCATGGGTCACCCTCAAGGTCAGGTGGGTCAGGGCTGGGACTTGGTGCAAGCAATTGGCAATTGCCATGTGTAAAGGCTTTGATCCAAAGTAGAATGGGGCATGGCTAGTTTTGAGTCTAAATGGGTCAATCCACCCATTTGGGCTTGGTGCACCCTTCAAGGTGGCTTTGGATGCTGTGGGGGATCAAAGGGATCAGCTGGTTTGGCATGGTGGAGTGTCCAAGGCTCTCATGGCTCACATGTGGCTCATGCATGGCTTCATGGCTCACCTTTGGCTTGGGGAAAGTTAAGTCAATTTCATGAAAAAGGGTTTTGTGAATTTTGGTATTTTAATGGGAATTGGCATATGGCTTGATTTGGGATGATTTGATAATGAATTTAGGACTTAGGTATTGAGTTTAATTGAATGTATTATGAGGGAAAATGTCATATGGGCTTTGGGACCAATTTTGGGCCTTTGGATGTGGTAAAAGATGGGCTTTTAAAATGGTTTAAGGAATGGGCCTTTAAGTTTAAAAATGAATTTATGGGTGAGAATTTTGTAAAGAGGTTGGGCCAAATAATTGTTGGGTTTAGCTCATGGATGTGTCATGAGTGACTTGAAGCAAATTGGGGGTGATCTGGGTTTGAATTGGGTTGAATTTGGGCTCTTTTGGTGAATGGGCCAATATAGGTCAAAGTGGGTCAAGTTGGGCCAATGTTGGGCTAGGGTTGAAATTGATGTAAAATTAATGTTGAGAAATGTTTATGGGAGTGTTTCAAAGAGGTTTTGACTTTGGTTGGGCTTTTATTTTGGGGTTTGGGCTCATTTGGGTTAGGTTTGGGTTTAGGTCAAAATTGGGCCTTTTAGCTTTGGGTTGAATTTGAGTGGGGTTTGGGTCTAAATTTTGGGTAAATCATGTTAGTGTTTTGCTTGTGGGGATTCTAAGGAAGATTTAGAAAAGATTTGGGGTTAATTGGAGTTGAATTGGGTGAGTTTGGGTTAGGTTTGGGTCATGGGTCCAAATTGGGCTTTAAGGCCAAAAGTGATATTGGATCCAAATGTCAATCAAATTGGACTTGGATTTGGTCTAGATTGGTGTTGGGAATGTTGAATTGAAGTTTAGAATTGAATTGGACCAGAATTTCGGTCAATTGGGTAGGTTTGGTTTGACATTGGGTTCACTCAGGGTTAAAATGGGTCAAATTGGGGGTTTTGACAAAAGTAGGGTAAATTGACAAAATTGGCCCATGGTGTAGTTGAACAAAATGAAATTGCGAATATTTGGGATTTTCTGGATTTTCTGGGAATTTTCTGAATTTTTGGATTTTTTGTGTCAGGAGGGGTATTTTGGGTATTTGGAGGGTATTGGGAGGTATTTTTGGAATTTTTGGTATTTTTGGGTATGGATGATCAATTTGAGTGATGTGGAAATGTTTGGGATTGATTTTGGGGAATTTTGGGTGATTTGGAAATTTTGAAAAATTTGGGTAATTCCAAGGGCTTTGGGTAGGTTAGGCGGGTGTAGGGTCCCGGGGGTCAAAAATTGAAAATTTGAAAAATTGAAGATTGGGTAAATGTAAGTGGAATAAAATCCTTTTGGTTGAGCCATGAAGCCACATCAAGCCCACATGAGCCATGAAGGGACTCGTTTGAGGCATTCACTATGTTGTTCCTAACCCTCTTAGCCAAGGGTTTAGGGGTTAAGGACCATCCATGTGAATCACCTACATGAGTCAGGAGGTCAAGTTAGGTATGGGTGTGGTTTTAGGAGGTGTGTGAAAGTGTAGTGTATGAGTGTAGTGTGTGTGTAAGTCAGCCCCTTCACTGGACCAGAGCCACCTGTAGGCGGTCCCAAGGCCAAAGAGTCCTATAGGAACTCATCCTTTAAACTTCCACATTTGATTTCAACCATCTAGGTGATTAGGGGTCTACGATCAAGTTTGTGGAGTTTGCTTGGGAGTTAAGAAGTGGTTTGAAATTCTAGATGGTGGATCCCAATTCTAGTCCTCTAAGATAGTCAAAGGAAAAGCCTAAGGCTAGATCCTAAGTACTAAAAAGAAGAAGAGAAGACCTCATCAAAAATGAGGTCAACATGTATATTCTTGAATTCATGTCTATCGAACGATTTAAAGTTAAATTCAATATTGATTGAACTAACTTGGGTTCATGTTCGGTTGAACCTAAGTTAAATTCAATGTTGATTGAATTTAATTAACTCGAGTTCATGTATGTTTGAACTTAAGTTAATAGGTTTAAAGTTAAATTCAATATTAATTGAATTAACTTGGATTCATGTCTGATTGAATCTAAATTAAATTCAATGTTAATTTAATTTGATTAACTTGAGTTCATGTCTGTTTGAACTTAAGTTAAAAGGTTTAAAGTTAAATTCAATATTGATTGAATTGACTTGGATTCATATCTGATTGAATCTAAGTTAAATTCAATGTTTATTGAATTTAATTAACTCTAGGTTCATGTCTGTTTGAACTTAAGTTAAAAGTTTTAAAGTTAAATTCAATATTAATTGAATTAACTTGGATTCATGTCTTATTGAATCTAAGTTAAATTAAATGTTGATTGAATTTGATTAACTTAAGTTCATGTCTGTCTGAACCTAAGTTAATAGGTTTGGTTTAGGATGGACTTAATTAAATTTTAAACCTTGTTTAAATAGGATTTAATGGTTAATCAAGCGTAATAAATTAGAGTTAATTAAAATTATTGACCATTCAAATCCATTTTAGGTAAGGTTTAAGTCTTAATCAAGTCTATTTTGTCGGACCTAGATTTAGGATTGTCTTAAGTTCATTAGGGGTTGAACTCAAGTTCAGTTTGATTTAAGTCTAATGTAGGTTAGACTTAACATTGGTTTGGGTTAAATTCAGGTTCAATGTGGATTGGACCTAAGATTTAGATTAACTTGAGTTCAAGTTAGATTGAATTCAAGTTAGGTCATGTTTGAGTTTAAGTTAGGTTCAATGTGGATTGAACCTAAGATTTGGGTTAACTTGAGTTCATGTTGGATTGAACTCAAGCTGGGTTATGTTTGAGTTAGGTTCAATGTGGATTGAACCTAAAGTTTAGGTTAACTTGAGTTTAAGTTGGGTTGGGTTTAGGTTAGGTTCAATGTGGGTTGAACCTGAGGTTTAGGTTAACTTGAGTTCAAGTTAGGTTGGACTCAAGTTAGGTTAGGGTTTAGGTTAGGTTCAATGTGGGTTGAACCTAAGGTTTAGGTTAACTTGAGTTCGAGTTAGGTTGGACTCCGGTTAGGTAGGTTTAGGTTAGGTTCAATGTGGGTTGAACCTAAGGTTTAGGTTAACTTAAGTTCAAGTTAGGTTGGTCTCAAGTTAGATTAGGTTTAGGTTAGGTTCAATGTGGGTTGAACCTAAGGTTTAGGTTAACTTATGTTCAAGTTAGGTTGTACTCAAGTTAGATTAGGTTTAGGTTAGGTTCAATGTGGGTTGAACCTAAGGTTTAGGTTAACTTGAGTTCAAGTTAGGTTGGACTCAAGTTAGATTAGGTTTAGGTCAGGTTCGATGTGCGTTGAACCTAAGGTTTAGGTTAACTTGAGTTCAAGTTAGGTTGGACTCAAGTTAGATTAGGTTTAGGTCAGGTTCAATGTGGGTTGAACCTAAGGTTTAGGTTAACTTGAGTTCAAGTTAGGTTGTACTCAAGTTAGATTAGGTTTAGGTTAGGTTCAATGTGGGTTGAACCTAAGGTTAGAAGTTTGAATTAAGTTCAATTTGGGGTTGAACTTAAGTATAGGTTGAACTTGGGTTCATGTGTGTGTTGAACCTAAGTATAATTTGACTTAAGTCTAATGTAGGTTAGACTTAAGTTAGGTTTAAGTTTAACTTAGGTTCATATCAGGTTGAGCCTAAGTTTAGTTTAGGTTTGTTTGATTAAGTCTTATTTAATTAAGACTTAATAGTTTAATTAGGTCTAATAAATTAGACTTAATCGAGGTTTTTGTTGATTAAACCTTAGTTGGTTAAAGATTAATAGTTTAATTAGGTCTAAGGGTTAGACCTAATTAGGGTTTAAGGTTGATTAAACCTTAGTTTGTTAAGGCTTAATGGTTTAATTAGGTCTAAGAGTTAGACCTAATTAGGGTTTAAGATTGATTAAACCTTAGTTAGTTAAGGCTTAATGGTTTAATTAGGTCTAAGGGTTAGACCTAATTAGGGTTTAAGTTTGATTAAACCTTAGTTAGTTAAGGCTTAATGGTTTAATTAGGTCTAAGGGTTAGACCTAATTAGGGTTTAGGTTTGATTAAACCTTAGTTAGTTAAGGCTTAATGGTTTAATTAGGTCCAGGGTTAGACTCTAATTAGTGGTTTAAGTTTGATTAAACCTTAGTTAGTTAAGGCTTAATGGTTTAATAAGGTCTAAGGGTTAGACCTAATTAGGGTTTAGGTTTGATTAAACCTTAGTTAGTTCAGGCTTAATGGTTTAATTAGGTCTAAGGGTTAGACCTAATTAGGGTTTAGGTTTGATTAAACCTTAGTTAGTTAAGGCTTAATGGTTTAATTAGGTCACAGGGTTAGACTCAATTAGGGTTTACGTGTGATTAAACCTTAGTTAGTTAAGGCTTAAAGGTTTAATTAGGTCTAAGGGTTAGACCTAATTAGGGTTTAGGTTTGATTAAACCTTAGTTTGTTAAGGCTTAAAGGTTTAATTAGGTCTAAGGGTTAGACCTAATTAGGGTTTAAGTTTGATTAAACCTTAGTTAGTTAAGGCTTAATGGTTTAATTAGGTCTAATGGTTAGACCTAATTAGGGTTTAGGTTTGATTAAACCTTATGTTTATAGAGGTTAATTAATTTTATTATGTCTTTAAACCTAATTAAGGGAGTTTAGTTTTGGGTTAATTAAGTTTAATATGTCCTTAAATTTAATTAAAAAGAGTTTAATTTTTATTAAACCTAATTTAAGTAAGGTTTAATGGGTTAATTAAGTTTAGTGTGTCTTTAAAGTTAATTAAAAAGTTTAATTTTTATTAAACCTAATTTAGGTAAGGTTTAATGGGTTAATTAAGTTTAATGTGTCCTTAAACTTAATTAAAAGAGTTTAATTTTTATTAAACCTAGTTTAGGTAAGGTTTAATGGGTTTAAATGTCATTTTAAGCCTTAATTGAATCTAATCTTGTCATTTTAGACTCAAGTGAGGTTTATTATTAGCCTATCATAGGCTATAACCATTTTCAAACTTAGTTTGTTGATGAAAATAGTTCAATTTTACAAAGGGTTATTTTAGGATTCAAAATTATTTAATTAATAAATGATTTTAACCCTAAATTTTCAAATGTCATTCAAAATTGTTTCTATGACTTAGAAATATTTTTCCTAGGGTCATTGTCTCGTTGCCCTATCATTCCTTGTCATTTGTATTTTTATTTTCTTAATTTTCAAATTTTTATAATTATTATTTGAAATAATAACAAAGAAACTTGAAAATTCAAGAAAATTATTCTAGGCATGTTTTTTGTCCTTAGAAAAATTATTGAAGGTCTATAAGAACATAAAGATAAATGCCTCAAAGTTTCATAATTTTTTGATATGTAAATAATTTTTAATAATTAAAATACTCCAGAGAGTATTTAATTAATTAAAAATTAAATACTTAGAATAAAATTATGATTTTGGTCTCATAATTTTCTCCTCTTCAAGAGCTTTCCGGAGGTATTTTTATTTTATTTTTAGGACCTCTGGTTAAAAAGATATGAATTTTTGAAGTTTAAGGGGTTAAAAAGATTTTTTTTTTGCGCCGCCAAAGCTCCCTGGGAAGATGCGTGTCCTCGGCGTCGTCGAAAGAGTGGGAGGATCCCGTGCAATGGCCGAACAGCGGACATCGTGTGCGTGGATCAGCACCGTCCATCCCAAAGGCGCGGGATCGGACGGCTGAGAAAATTCGGGGTTTAATTCCGAAAATTCCGAAACCCTTAAACTTCAAATGTTAATATCTCACTCATTTCTTGACGAAATTGAGTGATTTGTTTTTTAAAATGCTCATCTGGATGAGAGGTTTCTATCCATACGGTGATGATACACTTTTGAGCTAGTATAGCACATGATTTATCAAAAATATGATTTATTTTTTAAAGATAAATTCCATACCTAGGCCACAAGAAAATCAAGCTAGATCAGACTTTATGGTTGCCTTCTAGGACCCCAATGGAAGATAGTTGCTGCAGAAATTTGTTCCAGAAGTTAGGCTTTGGGAGGAATTTGAAAGAGATGCCTAATTTGGGCTATTTTTGAAAATTGATCAAATTGGCTCAAATGGGCTAAAACTAAGGCTTGGAATTGATCCTAAAAGATTGTGGAAGCTCTTAGGAAGAAGTTTTGTGTTGGGAGCAAGAGGGTTTGAGCAGCCTATGGACCTCCCTAAATATTTTTCTCCTCTTTGCTAGTTTCGGCCATGGGGTCTATTTATAGCAAGGGGATGGTGTTGGCTTGGCTTAGGCTGCTCTAGAGGATTACTTACCTCCTCTATTAGCTGATTGGGTGATCAATTGGCTGGAGATAGGCTTGGATGCTTCTCCCTAAGTTTTTCATGATGAATTTCATCTCTTTGTCTCTTGTCCATTGGCCATTGTGGGAGGTTACTTGTGTGCTGTTGTTTCACTTGCTAATGTGCTTACACCTCACTTCTTATGCTTGGCAAATGGTGACACATATGCCTAGCCTTCATCATTACCATTAACCATGGTAAGGGGGGTTTCATGTGTAGTTTTCCTCCCATTGGGTGGCTTGAGAGGTGGAGAAAATGGCCTTGTGTTGGCCGGCCACTTCATGGAGAGAATGTGTTTAGAGTGAAGGAGGTGGTGACACCTCATCCCATGCATAATCATGGATGTTAAGCCATGGGTAATGGGCCTTAAGATGGGCTTAATTAAGTGTTAAATCAGCCTTTAAGATGGTTTAGCCCAATTAAATATGAAGAGGCTAAAGATGATTTCATTTCTTCTTTAATTCCCATTTTAATTAATTATTTTATTAACTAAAATTGGTGGAAATTATTTTATTAATCAATTTATTAATTGAAAATATTTTCAAATTAATTAATTGATTATTTTTGTCATTTTTGTTATTTTATGATTTTAATTTTCATTTTAATTATGTTATTTAATTAAAATTTTGAAAATTAAATCATTAATCATTTTATTTAATCAAAATAATTTTGAAATTAATTATTTGATTAATTTTGTTATTTTTATTTTATTTTTATCTATTTTAATCAAAATAGATAGTTGTTGACCAATTTTAACTTAGATTGACCCAAGTCAGCCCAAATTGATCAAATTGATTTTAAGATGTCCAATTCTTGTGATTTTGACATTATGGAGTTTTAAATGTGTCATTGGGTGAAAGGGTTGACTTATGGGACAACAGGATAGGTCATTAGGTTTGGTTTGACCATTTTGACCAATGTTGACTTTTTAGGTCAAAAGGTTGACCTATGGGGTCAACAGTGTATTTCATTAGGTCTGGTTTGACCAATTTGACCAAAGTTGACTTTTTAGGTCATAGTGTTGACCTATGGGGTCAACAGTGTAGGTCACTAGGTCTGGTTTGACCAGTTTGACCAAAGTTGATTTTTTAGGTCAAAAGGTTGACCTATGGGGTCAACAGTGTAGGTCATTAGATCTGGTTTGACCAATTTGACCAAGGTTGACTTTTTAGGTCAAAAGGTTGACCTATGGGGTCAACAGTGTGGGTCATTAGGTCTGGTTTAACCAATTTGACCAAAGTTGACTTTTTAAGACAAAAGAGTGACCTATGGGCTCAACAGTGTAGGTCATTAGGTCTGGTTTGACCAATTTGACCAATGTTGACTTTTTAGGTCAAAAGGGTGACCTATGGGGTCAACAGTGTAGGTCACTAGGTCTGGTTTTACCAGTTTGACCAAAGTTGACTTTTTAGGTCAAAAAGGTTACCTATAGGGTCAACAGTGTAGGTCATTAGGTCTGGTTTAACCAATTTAACCAATGTTGACTTTTTAGGTCATAGGGTTGACCTATGGGGTCAACAGGGTAGGTCATTAGGTCTGGTTTGACCAGTTTGACAAAAGTTGACTTTTTAGGTCAAAATGTTGACCTATGGGGTCAACAGGGTTGGTCACTGGGTCTGGTTTGACCATTTTGACCAATGTTGACTTTTTAGGTCACAAGGGCATTGACTCATTGTAAAATGAGGTCAACATGAGTTCCACACTTTCATTTAGACCGTGGGAAATCCCGTTAGCAACACGTGGGTTACATCATCCGAGGTATTCCCGATCATCCAACGAGACGTTTTAATTTAGTTGTAGTTGTAGTTTTGTTGTTCTGTTTGTGATTAAATTTTTAGTTGTTTTATATTTTGAATGTTGTGGCGTTGAATTTTATCTTGTTGTGACTTTTAATTTAGTTTTGAGTTTCAGTTTTGTGGCTATCCTAAAGGTTTCAGTTTTCATGCAGGGTGACATTCTTGTTTATCATGCAAGAGAAGTAAAGTACAGTACAGGTAAATAAATTGCAATGAAATAAAAGCGTACCTGGTAAGCATTCCTATTTATTTTCTCCTGCACTTAAAACACAGGTTAAAGCATTTATATAATTGCAAGAAAACACCTATGTAAAGCTAAGAGAAGGCTTTGGTTGTCTACCAAAATCCTAATCTTATAGCTAGTCAATTCCTATGACGTCTAGGTTCTTATGTTTTGTTAAGGATGATTTTCTTCATCAAAGAATAATTAAATTCAGTTGTTCTTCTAAAACATTTCATCATATTGAGAAAGTTCTTAGGATGAATCCTGAACATCTTTTCAATACTTCTGAGATTAGTTTAAGTCCAAATGAATTTTATTGTAATGGTAAATTGATCATCCAAGAATTTAGTTAAGTTTTATTTCTTGCACAGTGAACTAGAGTGTTTGATTATCCTATGAGTGAAGTGACATTTCACTTAATTCTCTATTCAAGAGTTATGATAATGAAAGCCTTTAGGGGCAAATTAATTTGTTGAAGTTTTTAACAATTCTTAATTAGAAAATTTGAATTGATGATTTGAAATGATTTGGTTTAGTTAATGATTTTAAGTTTGGAATAGTGTTCAAGTTGTTTCAATTCAATTAAATCTTTATATTTTAATGATCTTAATATTTCAAATTAGTTTTAATGTTTTAAATTTGTTTAAGTTGAAAGAGGTGTTTAAATCATTTATTTATTTTTATTAAATTTTAATGACTTTATTTGGATTAATTGTAATATTTTAGGTTGATTTTAATTAGTTTAATTTTTTATACATTTTTATTATAAATTGTTTTGATATTGATCTTTAATGTTTCAAATTTGTTTTAGGTTTGTTTTAAATTAATTTTAATGTTCTCAATTTAATTTTATTAGGTTATTAAATCACTTAATGTTTTATGCTTTAATTTAATTAAGGGTTATTTTCTTTTTAATCATTATATTCAATTATCATTTTGAGTTTAATTAAGAATTGAAATGTTATTGAAGTGATTCATTTAGGGATTTTAAATTAAATAATTGGTATATTCTTAAGTCACATCCCTAATAATCCAAAATTTTAATTATGCTCCCAAAATTTAAATGATTTAATTAATTTAAGTTCCATTTTGATATTTTCAAAGTGACTAATGGATTTCTACCCCCTTATACCCTAAGTTTCAATCATCCAAGAGAAAGTTAAAAATTAGATATTTTACCCTCCCTTTTGAATCGACCTAACTATTAATTAGGGTTGAAATCCTTAATTACCTTTATGCCCTTTTAAGCTTATTCAATTCACAACTCACTAAATTGAGCTCAAATGAACTTTAGATTTTTATATCACTTCACTAACATGTCAATTAAGACATTAGAGGAGAAAATGTTATTTTTATGTTTTTAATATAATTTATATATTTATTTTAGTGGAAAGTAAGGATTTTCACTGAAAATTCAACAACATGGCCAAAGTAAAGTTTCCGTCCTTAAGAAAATTATGGGATGTTCCTACTGAATAGAGGACCACCTAGACTAATTTTGGTAATTTTTTTTAATTATATTTTATTTAATATAATTATTTTGAGTTTTATGGTATTAATTAATTATAAAATAAAATTAAAGTTGAAAATTAAGTTTTATAATTTTCTTAAATCCTTTTGACCTCATGGAGCCGTAGAAACAAATTTTGGATTTTTCTAATTTTTCTTCGATTTATTAGAATTAATTTAGTAAAAATGTTGAGAAATTCATTTTTTAATATTAAAAATTGTCTTAAGCCTTTAAAATTCAATATCTTAACCTAGAGACTTAAGAAAAATATTTGGTTGGTTCCTAAGTTATTAGAGAACAAAACATGACATCTTTATGATTATTAAAATTTTTGTGAGTTTTATTATTTTTTAATTATTAAAATATTAGAAATATGATTAAAAATGAAAAATTTTTATAAAATTCCAACTTTAATTTTCTTAGACTCCTCTGATATCAGAGAGCCCACAAAACCATTTTGGTGAATTTTTGAAGTGTATTTTAGGTTTTATGAATTTTTAAAGTTTAAAAATGGCCATACAGCCTAAATGATCCATTTAGTGAGTTAAATTACTTCCAATTGACTTCAAATTTTTATGTGAGGTTCTTTGTATCCTAAATGATAGTGTAGTGTTGATTTCAAGTGATTTTGATGTGTGGTTACTCCTAATTAATTAGAATTCCATTTTAGGTATTTAAGCCAATTAGGGTTATTCTTAAGGAATTAAATCAAACCATAATTTTCCTAGGGTCCTCTTGTCATAAGCAACCTCCCCTATTTTTATTAGAATTTATTAAGCAACATGCTAATTATAGAAATGAAAATGTCAAAACAGGCACATAAATTTGGAAAATCAATAACTTACCGTAGACATGGCCTCTGGCCTTAGAAAATTCAGGGAATGTTCCCAAAGATAGAGGCTACAAAAGCCCTATGGTCTCATTCCATAGTGAATTGTATGCATGCATGTTGACCTCACTTTTGGTTGAGGTATAGTCTCTCTTTAGAATAGCCTAGGGTCTAGCTGTAGGACTCTCCTGTTGACTTTCTTAGAGGACTAGTCATGGAACCCTCCCCATAGAAATTCAAAATTGTTCTTGCTTCACTAGGGGTTTTCATAATCTTAAGGCCTGACCTCCACCTTTTGGTAGGAAAAAGGCAAGCATAAGAAATCCTATGGGAAGTCTCCTATAGGCGGTCAGACCTTAGGATTTATCCCGAGGGAGGTCTGGAGTTCACCACACACACACTTCACCACTCACATGCACACATTCCCCTAAACCTTTGGAAACTCATGTAGATGGTTCTTCTCAACTCTTGGTATCATGCTAGGGTTTGACTAGTACCAATACATAGAGGACCAAATGTGAGTGACCCTTGGTCCATAGCTCAATTCAAACCATCTCATGACATTAATCTCAAACCAAGCTTCAATTTTCAAAAAATTTCAAAAATTACCCAAAATTCTTCAAATTCACCAAAATTCACCAAAAATCATTCCAACATATTCCTTACCACTCAAATTGACCATCCATGACCAAAAATTCCAAAATTTCCAAAAATACCCTCCAATACCCTCAAAATACCCTAAATACCCTTTAGCCAAAAAATCCAAAAATTCTAAAAAAATTCTCAAAAACTTACAGAAAGTCCTAAAAATTCCTAATTTCATTTTGTCCAACTACACCATAAGCCAATTTTGTCAATTTAACCCAATTTAAATAAAAAAAATCCCAATTTGGCCTATGTAGCCCAAAAGTGCCCAAATCAACCCCAATCTTGACCCAATTGACCAAAATCTTGCCCAATTTCAATTCCAAATTTCAATTAGACATTCCCAATATCAATATAAACCAAATTCAAGCCCAATGTGACCCACATTTGAATCCAATTCCACTTGAAATCCAAAATCCCCAATTTTGCCTAAATAATCCAAAAGCCCCAAAATAAACCCAATGTCAATCAATTCCTCCCAAATTTCAATCTCAAACTCTTTATAACACCTCCTTAAACTAAATTGGATCATCAATTATTCTCAATTTGAGCTCAAGTCTTACCCAAATCCATTTTGGACCAAAACCCCCAATTTTGACCCAAATTGAACACATGTTTTAAATCCACCAAATTGACCCTCCAAACTTTGTCCAAACCATTTCATATCTTCATGATCAATCTTTTAGACAACCATATCTACACTATTGTTGAAGAATTTTGCACCTCATTCTCACTCAAACTCAAGATAACTTGACCCAAATCCAATATGATCAAAAATAATTAAAAATCCTATCCATACCGAAATTGAACTTTCAAATGAGCTCAAAACCACTTTGTGTCTTCATGAAAGATCTTCATTACAATCATATAGACAATATTGATCAAGGAACTTGGGCTTCATTCAAGCTCTAACCCAAGTTAAGTCAACCCAAACCCAAATGAACCTAATCGAACTAATAATTCAAATTAAACCAAATTAACCTCATGGAATCCCTAATATATATATATATATATATATATATATATATATATATATATATATATATATATATTAAAAATAATAAAAATAATAAATAAATAAAATAAAAAAAATCTCCCCCTCATCTCTCCCTCACCTCTCCCTCACTTCTCCCCTCACCTCCTCCTTACCTTCACCATATCTCTACCTCACCTCCTCCTTACCTTCACCATATTTCCACCTTACCTCGTCCTTATCTCCCCCACTCCACAATACCGTGAGCCCCCCCCCCCAATAAAAACCTCTCATAATCCCATTTTACACTCTCTTACACACTCACTTACTCACTTCACTCACCCCCCCCCCCCCAAATTCCTCTCCTAGTTGTGAGCTTCAACAAAGGCATCCCCTTTTCAAATTTTTCCATCAACTCCTCCAAAGCTAAGGTAATTTTCTTCCCCTCTCATTTATTCTTTTTTTTTTATGGAAATTTTTGTTTCAAAAATTCTGTTTAAATTCCATCTTCATGTTTAGCCTAAATATTTTAGACCTACATGAATTTTCTTTAAAATACTTCTTCCTTTACAAAGATTTTTAAATTTACATACAAGTCATTTAAATTTTTTTTTTAAATCTTCATGTATGCTTTTTAAATGTTTCCATGCTTAGGCTTAGGAATTCCTTTTTATGCAAGGTTATTTAGCTATTTAGTTTTTAAATCTTTCCATGTTTAGCCTTAGGATTTCTTTTTCATGCAAATTATCTAATTAGGCTCACTAGTTTCAATATTTACAAATCTACCACCTACTTTTTATCATCTTGAAAAATAATTTTTAAAATTTAAAATAAATAATATAAAATAAAGGAAATAAAAATAAAAGAGAAAAGAGAAATAAACATAAAGATAAAATAAAAATGAAACAAAAGAAAATGAAACAAAAGAAAATGAAATAAAAATCTAAAATAAATAATGAATAATAAATGTAAAAACATAAGTGATATAATTGTAAATTTAAATAAATTAAATAATATCTTTACTAAGTTTAACTAAAATAAACTATATTAAATTTAAAATAACTATATTAAATTTAACTACTAAAATAACTATACTAAATGTAAATAAAATTCAACTATACTAAATTTAATAACTTTACTAAATAAAATAACTGCACTAAATTTAAATAAAATAACTACACTATATTAAATTTAAATAAATACAACTAAAATATTAATAACTAAACGAATAATAATAATATATGAATGCAAATTAATAATAAAAATATGTAAATAATAAAAAATAATGTGATAAGAATAAAATAAATAATTATAAACTTAAATAGATAATGAAAATATAAGAAAATGATAATAATAATAACTAAAATAATAATTGTAAATACAAATAAATAACAAAAATAAGTAAATATAGATGTCATTCTTTTTAAAATAATGTAAATGTAAATATATATGTAAATAATAATTTTAATATATAATAACCTAATATAAATGATAATAACTTTAAGAATAATCAAGGAGAGAGAAAGTGAAAAGCTTTATAATTAAATAAATAATAATATAAATGATAAACAAATGGTATAAATAATAAACTTAAATATACATAAAAAAATAACAATAATAAATTAAAATTAAAAAAAAAACTTATAATTTATATATATTAAATGATATGAATATAAGGAATAGTAAATAATAACACACATATATATATATACATAAATTAAAAATAATGTAAATAATATAAATAAATAATAAATTAAATTGAAATTAATTAGTTAAAATTAAATAAAACCCAAAAAAAGTAAATAATAATTAAATTAAATAAATTAAATTAAATAATAATTAATTAAATAAACTCAAAAAATAATTTTATAAATAAATATTAAATTAAATTAAATAAATTAAATAAATTAAATAAATTAAATAAATTAAATTATATTTAATTAAACAACAATGTAAATAAATAGTAATTTAAATTAAATTAAATAAATTAAATTAAATTAAATTAACGAAATTGAATATTAAGTTAAATTAAATTAAATGATAATGTAAATAAATAATAAAATAAATTAAAATTAAATAAATTAAAATTACATAATACATAAATTAAATAAAAATTAAATAAAAATTAAATTAAATAAATAAGTTAAATAAAATTAAATAATAATTGTAACTAATATAAAATAAATTAAACTAAACAAATTAAACTAAATTAAATAATAATATAAATAAATGCTAAATTAAAATAAAATAAATTAAGCTAAATTAAATTAAATTAATTAAGTAATAATAAATTAAATTAAATTAATTAATGGAAATTAAACCAATAATAATAAAAATAATAGTTCAAATAAATAAATACTAAGCAATCATAAAGGAAGAACAATAAATAAATTAATTAAGTAAAGTAAATGATGATTTATTAATTAAATAAAAGAAATAAATAACGATCAAATAGAAGTAAATAAATCACAATGAATTAAATAAGTTTATAAATTAAATAAATAATAAAGATAATAATAATTTTAATTACAAATAAAAGATAATAATTTTAAATAACACATAATAAAAATAACAAAACACATAAATAATAAATAACGATAATAACATAAAATGATAACACCTAAAAAATAAACAATAATAAAATAATAAATAACAATAAAAACATCTAAATAACACAACCATCACAAATCACAACAATCACAACATACAACCACAATCCCGACCACAATACAATACCAACACGATAACAATCAAACCTAGGATAAGCCTCCTGAGGCATGGTTTATTTTTTCCCTTTATAAAGACCCATAAGAAATCACAACTTGGTGTAAAAAAAAAACATAATAAGTGACACACTCCATTAATTACTATCCCGACCACAATACAATACCGCACGTATTGGAGTTTACCGAAGAGATCAACAAAACCAACACAGGCGTCTAAGTGACACACTTAGAATGAAGCGTAGAAGATTTCTCACTGGGGAGTATCAGGTAAATCTCCAAGATTGAAGATTCTAGAACTCTCGTTGGGGAAAAGGAGGTGAATTCCAAATCACAAGATCTGGAGAGACCAGATTATAGATTCGTTTCATTTATTTATTTTTTAAGTTTTAATTTTGAGTTTGAATTTTGATTAAAGTTTGATTTAAGATTAATTTCAAGGAAATTCTGGATTTGAACTGAGAATTGGAACCTAGGTCCCAATCTCGGGTCTGTAAAGAGAACTGAATTTAGGTACCAGCCTTGAAAGGAGAAATAATTGAAATTTAGGTATCAATTCTCAGAAAGAGAGTCGGAATTTAAGTACCGACCTCAAAGGAGAAGACTGGAATTTAGGTACCAGTCTCGAAAGGATGAAAATTGAAATTTAGGTATCAATCCTCAGAAAGAGAGTCGGAATTTAGGTACCAACCTCAAAGGAGAAGACTGGAATTTATGTACCAGTCTCGAAAGGATGAGAATTAAAATTTAGGTATCAATTCTCAGAAAGAGTGTATCGGAATTTAGGTACCAACCTCAAAGGAGAACACTGGAATTTGGGTACCAATCTCGAAAGGATGAGAATTGAAATTTAGGTATCAATCCTCAGAAAGAGAGTCAGAATTTAGGTACCGAACTCAAAGGAGAAGACTGGAATTTGGGTACCAGTCTCGAAAGGATGAGAATTGAAATTTAGGTATCAATTCTCAGAAAGAGAGTCGAAATTTAGGTACCGACCTCAAAATGAGAGAACTGGAATTTAGGTACCAGTCTCGAAAGGATGAGAATTGAAATTTAGGTATCAATTCTCAAAAAGAGAGTCAGAATTTAGGTACCGAGCTCAAAAGGAGAGAACTGAAATTTAGGTACCCGCCTCGAAAGGATGAGAATTGAAATTTAGGTATCAATCCTCAGAAAGAGAGTAGGAATTTAGGTACCGACCTGAAAGGAGAGAACTGGAATTTAGGTAGCAGTCTCGAAAGGATGAGAATTGAAATTTAGGTATCAATTCTCAGAAAGAGAGTCGAAATTTAGGTACCGACCTCAAAAAGAGATGGGAATCATAATTTAGGAACTAATCCCGAAAAGGAGAGAGTCAGAATTTAGGTACTGGCCTCAAAAATGAGGACTGGAATTTAGGTACCAGCCTCGCAGGAAATGGGAATCAGAATTTAGGAACTGATCCCTAGAAGGAGAGAGTCAAAATTTATGTATTGACCTCGGAAATGAGGACTGGAATTTAGGTACCAGCCTCGAAGGAAATGGGAACCAGAATTTAGGTACAGATCCCAAAAGGAGAGGGTTAGAATTTAGGTACTGAGCTCGAAAATGAGGACTGGAATTTAGTTACCAGCCTCGAAGGAAATGGGAATCAGAATTTAGGTACTGATCCCAAAAGGAGAGGGTCAGAATTTAGGTACTGACCTTGGAAATGAGGACTGGAATTTAGAAACCAGCCTCGAAAGTTGAATGGGATATGAAGAAGTTTCAAACCCCGCTCAAAGGTTTCTCAGAAGGGAAATCCGTGCGAGAAGGGACCCAGTCCCATGCCATCAGAACTAATTTGGACAAAGTTCGTGGCTCCGTGTCAATAGAACTAGTCAATCCTCCGACACACAGAAGATGGAGAATTGAAGAAAACAGGTAAACATACCAAGCTGAAAAGACTCGACCTAGCGATAAGTCGAGGAGAGAATTAAAATTTCAAAAGAGTTTCAAAAAGATTTCGATTGAAGGAATAATCGAAAGGTTCTAATTGGAGGATTCAAATCAAAATTCAATTCGAGATTTAGATTCGTTTTGCTTATTTTTTAGTGATTTGATTTCATTTTTGTTTATTTAAAGTTCGTTTCAACATTCATATTCTTAAAAAAAGAGTTCTTATTCAATTTCTTTTCTTTTCGTTCTTCGTTCGAAGTTCATTTAAATTAATGGCGTTTCCCAGTCAATTTGCACAAAAGAGGTGAAGGCAAAACACGACATGGTCATTTCCATTCCAATTTGTTGAAATTACATCATATAGCTTGATCCAAAACATGATGATATTTTCCTTAAAAATTCAGTATCTCATACAAACCACATAAATCCAAAAATGGATTGTGTAAGATTCTTGCAAGTTTCTTTCAAAAGCATCTGTTGAAATCCATGTCCGAATAGTGAGAAACATGGACAATAACATCACCTTCCAAGCCATCTTTGGCAGGAAATGTCGTTCGGATGTGCACTGTAGGTGCGCTATTTTCCATGTAGCTCACAACTCGTAGGGTCGAAGGCTCTCTAACTCTGGATCCAGCTGAAAGTGGAAAGGCATTTTGCTTTCGTTCATCCTCCTGAAAGTGATGGAGATTCACTGAACAGGCACCCCTAGAATGCAGTGTTTTGCTACGTCTGCTCCATTTCCTTTTAGCACCAAGACGGAACCTACCAGTAGAAGTATCTCCATCGGCCATCAGAATTGTTCGGGGCCTGCTATCCAGAGGTCTGACCTGAACATGATGTTACATTGGTTGACGAAAGACACTGTGCAGAAGGGTCTAACGAAGTCGTGATGATCTATGTGTGGCGGTATGCTGTCGCCTTCCTTGTATATGTTGATGATGCAGCTGTTGGGTATGTAATCTGCAGGCAGTACCCTCCATGTCACCTTCCTTTTTACTGTCCTCTTGATAATCCTTGGCATCGGATCCACCTCACTACGACGGAGTATCCCTGGTGGATATCCCTTTTTTTCCTCGGTAAAGTTGTAGCAACACTCGCACTGGATCATAACTCTTCCTTTTCCTTTCATCCTCCTCTGGGGTTCTGAGTAGGTCTTCTCTCTCAAATGACCAGCTCGGCCCATTGTTTGAAGCTCCTCGATGTAGTCCACAATCTGCTGGTGTTCGTAGTCTGAGAATACAACCATATGCAGCTCAAGGCCCTCCAGGATATTGATCTTCTTTCGTCGTATTCTTTTAAAATATTCAAAGGTTTTCGTCTCAACTTTTTGTAGTCTCTCCAACTCGCACTCCGGGATTATCTGAATTTGTTGGGGTCTGGTAACGTACTGTGGGATGTATGGTTCAACCCCAGCACACTCTCCTGGATGTCTCAGCTCCTCGGGGGTAGTCTCTGTCAGGACATCCTCTGAGGTTGCTTTCACAACAAGACTCTTTAAAACTGGTGTATCCGCCAGGCGTCGTGGCACTGATTCTATTTATGATCTTCTTGGAATCACTTTCATCTTCTCTGCTGTCATTGGAGTTGATCTCCTCTTTTCTGGTTCCTGTTGAACTGGCTTCTTCGACGTGCTTGCACTGACGCTAGCAACTGTCTCTTCATGCTGGTCCGCCGCTAGCTTACTTAGCATCTTGTGAATGTGGCAGTTCTTGTTTCTTCACTGTGTAGGAGTGAGGGTAGCTATCCTCGCCTCTTGAACTTCTATGGGCACGACATTGATAAGCCTGCCCTCTTATGTAGCAACCACGGACTTAACTTTCTTGTCTACTCCAGTCTGAGCGGCATTTAATTTCCTCTTTCTGTCAGGCAGACTGCTGACTCGGGCTTCCCAGCTCATCACTGTCTGGCTGCAGAATTCCTCCCAGTGAATCGGGGTCTAATAAATTTCCTCGTACTGTAGCCCAGTCGGTGTGAAATCAGAGACGATCTCAATCACGACTCCATCCTTCATCTTTTTTTGGTCGAGTGCTAGACTCACGCCATTCTAAAAGTTTAGAACCAACGGGCAATTCGACATTTTCCTGCAAAAAGCAAGGAAAGGATCATGGGCTATACTAAGATCGAGAACAATAAGAAAAACACTTATTAATGGAAAATTCTTATTCATTTCTTTCAAATTTTAATTAGAGTAGGAAAAGAGAAGGGGAAAGATCAGAAGTGGGCTGATTTGAAAGGAAGGACCTAAATCTTATTATTATGATTTCACATATTTTCTTTTTAACACATTTTTTTTTGTTTTTATCATCCATTTTTATATTTTGGGTTCTAACCCAGTTACAAATGATTACTCCACCCGTGCTTCTAGGAATGAGACTTCATATTTTTTAAAGTTCATCCTTCGAAACATCAGGTTGTGTAATACTTCTTCAAATATTGTCCATTAATTGGAAGCATAAATCGTTATCCACGGCAATTCACGAGTTGGTAGGAACCTCCAGAGTAGACTGTCTCGACCACGAATGGCCCCTCCCAAGTCAGTTCAAATTTACCTCCTATCATGCGATTTTCATGAATAGGTCTCTTAAGAACTTGAACCAAGTCACCGACTTTGAACGTCCTCGGGAGAATAAGTTTATCGTGGGCTTGGATCATCTTGGCTTGATACAGTTCCAGATTCTACTGTGCTAAAAGTTGTTTTCCTTCCAAGCTTTCCAGTTCTTCTAGTCATAGTTTGGCGTCCTCTTCTGTGGTAATCTTGTTCAACTGCAATTCTGAGAGATGGAAGCTGAATTTCCTAGGGCAAGACGGCCTCGGACCCGTACACTAGAGCGTAAGGCGTAGACTGAGTAGGGGTTCTGAAAGTCGTTCTGTAGGCCTATAAGGCTTCTAGCAACTTCTCGTGCCAATTTCTTTTGTTCTAGTCCAAAGTTTTCTTTAAGATCTGGATGAGAGTTTTATTAAAAGCCTCAGCCAAGCCGTTTGCTCTTAGGTAGTAGATTGTTGAATTGCGCCAATCAATCCCGTGCCTTCGGACAAAAATGTTGATCTTCGTACTTCTGAATGAGGACCCATTATCTGAGATAATTCCGTGCGGTTTCCCGAAATGGTAAACGACTTGATTCTTGAAGAACTGTAGCACGTGATGTATTTTCACTTCTCTGAGCGGTATAGCTTCTGTCCATCTGAAAAAGTAGTTTGTAGCTACAATAATGAAATGATGTCCTCTTAAAGAAGGCGGTTCTATCAGACCCACGATATCTGTGCCCTAACATTCAAACGGCCACGACGTGATTGTCAGATGTAGCACATTTGGAGGTTGATGTAGAACCGCTCCATGCACTTGGCACTGGTGACAACTCTTGGAAACCTTCATGCAGTCGGTCATCATCAACGGCCAGTAGTACCTTAGTCATTTAATCTTTATTTTCATCTTCAGACCCGACTGATGAGTGCCACAAAGTCCCGAGTGTACCTCTTTAATAATTCCACGAGCCTCGGAGCTGCTCAGGCACCTTAGCCACATCTGATCAAAAGACCTTCTGTACAAGGTATTATTTATTAATGCATATGACAAAGTTCTTTTCTTAATCTGATGGGCTGCTGACTTATCGTCCGGTAGGTTTCCTGTTTGCAGGTAGTCTATTAATGGTTGCCTCCAATCATCTGCAATTTCTATTACTGGTGCAACTAATTCTTCTGCTTTTCCTTCTGATTTGTGTATTGCATCTATGTCGAGCTGTGATAAGGCTTGTCATCCTTGAACTGACATTTCAACTGATTCATCCTGTAAGAAGGCAAATTCTTTTACAAGGCGAGCTAGTGCGCCTGCGAGAGCATATTCTCTTCTGGGAATCTTGTAGATCATTACATTCAAAATCTGCTTTAACAACTTCATTGCATACTGAAAGTATTGCTCGAGTCTTTATTTCAAAATTTTATACTGTCCGGCGACCTGTTGAATGATCAACTGAGAATCTTCGTAGATGTTAATGTTTGTTATCCCCATCTGAATGGCTAGCTCCAATCCGGTTATAAGGGCTTCATACTCTACTTCATTATTCGTGCACAGTTCTGTTAAATGGTATGAGTACCTTAAACTCCCCTGCTCTGATGTTATAAAGAGTAGTCTGATTCCTGCCTTACCGGGCACTATCGTCTGTAATTCTTTGTCTTTCTGTGCTGAGGATGCTCCATCGAAGTACAGTTCCCAATGTTGCTCATCGGGGTTTTCTAAGCTCATTATCTATTCATCTAGCAAGTCGTCGTTGAGAGGCAATTCTGCCGGTAAAGGGTGTGCTGCGAGGAAGTCTGCTAGGACTTGTCCCTTTATGACACGAAGATGACCGAGAGTTATATCAAATTGCAATAGTATCATTAACCACCTGGCGAGTCTGCCAGAAAGCGTCGGTCGGGTCATTAAGTATTGCAACGGATTAAACTTCGAGATAAGGTTAACCTTATGATAAAGCATGTAATGCCTGAGCTTTTGAGCGGCGAAGATCAGAGCTAAACAATGCTTCTCAATCGAAGGATACTTTATTTCCGTCAGAATCAGACGACGACTGAGGTAGTTGAGAGCAATTTCTTTTCCCTCTTCATTTACCTGGCCTAGCAAGGCTCTAAGGGAGTCTTCTAAAGCCGCAGTATAAAGTATCAATGGTCTACTCGAGACCGGGGCTACTAAGACAGGAGTTGTCATTAAATACTGCTTAATGTCCTTCAGGGCCCACTGGCATTGATCTCCTCAGATGAATTTTGCGTCCTTTTTAATTAATGCCGAGAAGGGCTAACACCTACCTGACAAATTCAAAATAAAGCGTCAAAGATATGCCAACTTCCCTTGAAAGGATCGTAGTTGTTTTAAGGTTTTGGGGGGCGGAATTTCTAAGGTAGCTTCAATCTTCTCCAGATAGATTTCAATTCCGCTATGTTGGATGATAAATCCTAAGAATTTCTCAGAGGTGTTGCCGAAGGCACATTTCAATGGATTCATCTTAAGGTTAAATTATGTTAATCGCTCGAAAACAATTCTCAAATCATATAGGTGATCTTCCTTCAGTTTGCTCTTGATGACCACATCATCCACGTAACACTCGACTTGGTTATGAATGAGATCATCAAAGATTCTTGCCATTGCTCTATGGTAAGTTGCTTCTGCGTTCTTCAATACGAAGGGCATCACTATGTCACAGTACACTCTGATTAGCGTTATGAAGGCTGTAAGCTTCTCGTCTTCTGGTGCCATCTTTATCTGGTTGTATCTTGATGATCCATCCATGAAAGAGAAGATTTCATGTATCGAAGCGATGTTGATCATTAATTCTGGACTTGGTAGCAGAAATTCATCCTTTGTGCATGCTTTGTTCAAATATCTGAAGTCCACGTAGATTCTGATCTAACCATTCCTTTTTCTGACTGGTACCACATTGGCTAACCAAGTTGGATATTGCTCTTCATGGAAAAATTTAGCGTCGATTAACTTCTTAACTTCAGCTATTACTTGTTGTTCGATCTCTAGACGCATCATTCTCAGATCTTGTCTGACTAGAATGGTAGCGTGATCCACTCCTAGCTTGTGAACTACAACCTCTGAAGCTAATCCTGACATTTCATCATAACTCCAAGAAAAATAGTCCTTGAATTCCATTAATAGCTTGATCATTTCTACGGAGTCTTCTTTATTGAGTAAGGAGCTAACAAAGGTTGGCCTAGCTCTTCGCTAGTACCTAAGTTAACTTCCATTAACTCGTCTATTGTAGATTTAGTTTCTTCTTCAAATTCTAGCGGAGCGTCTCCGATTGGTAGACCTTCAAGATTATCTGAAGCTTCCAATCAGTCTTCATTATATTCTCAATTAACAACCGAGCAAAATTTTGTATCATCAGCTGGTGCTACTATGCTGAATCCGAGACCATGCTTTGAATTGGGCGGTCGACTGGCGTTATTCCATAATTTTTCAAAGCGTTGTGATTGACCTTTCATCCTTTGTTTAGGCAAGCTACGACATTGTATTAGATTATGAACGCATGGAGAATACCACTCAAAAGGTAATTCCATCAGCATCTTCAAATTTTACATCATTTTCAATTTTGGAAGAAGAGGAACCACGGTAGAACTTGATTGGCTTAGCACCGCCACCACATACTTCCTTGACCACCATACCCTCGACCTTAATAGGGTGGATCGGAGTTAGGGTTAAGTATGCACATAGTGGTTAATCTTCTCATACATTGATTTGTATTCTTCATTCTTTTCGTCTTTGAGAGAGATCTTGAACTGGGGTTTCTTTTAATTTATCTTCATTACTTCTTTCTTGACTTCATCTTCTTCTTTGGAATTTTCTTCCCAATCAACTTTAATAATTAGATTCTTTTGTTCAACTGTTCTACTGTTTCTACCTCGACCTCATCCCCGACCTCGACCTCTAGTGCGAGTTCTGGAGAAACCTTTACCATCTCGCCGTAAGGGAGTGATGAGTAACTGTTGAACTAGAATTTCAGGTTCTTCGTCATCTCAAACTCTTTTTGTTTGATTTGGTATGACATTTCTAGAAAAGACTATTTTTCTTGGAGGCGCGTAGTAGGCAGCATCTTCGTGGATTCCAATCTCGTGTACAGAGAACGGTTGCAAGTCACCTTTGATACACTATTCTTGTCCTCCTTCATAATACTTATGCACTGGTCCAGAGACGACGGTACCATCAAGTTTTCATAGATCCACAGCCGACCCAGTAGAACGTTGAACGATGTCTCAGAATCAATTATATGGAATTTTGCAGTTGTCCTTGCCAAATCACTGATCCTCATTGATAGTGTTATAGATCCAAGGGCTCTTTCTCCTTTTTAATTGAAACCTCTTAGTAACATTTTGTCTGCTTCAATGTTGAGGGCATCAATTTCCAAATATGCTAACATCCGAAGGTTCATTATATTGATTGATGCTCCCGAATCAACTAACACCCTGGAGAGCTTAAAATTTCTGATAGTGACTGAGATGTACAATGGTCAATTGTGATCAGTTGTTCCGAGTAGTAGATCATTGTCCGTGAATGTAACATCATGCTGTTCTTTCAATTAGCAAACCTCGTCTCAGGAATTACCGGCCATTTGAGCTAAGCAGATTTCTGGATCAAGTAAGGCCTTAATCAGAGTTTCCCTCATCTCCTTTGACAGGATCCGAGCATCGTAGATGCTCAGTTTGGCTGGTAGCTTCCTAAGACGGCCGCCATCTCCTCCATGTTCTTCTCCATTCGATAGTTCATATCATCCTTTTCCCGCAGACGTAGTTTTAGTGCTTCTCGATTGTCTCCCTCTGAAGTTGATGGAGCTCCCTGTAGAGCTGGCGACGCTCGGGTCTCAACCATGTTGATCTCGGTAAACTCTTCATCCATGAACTCTGACGAATCCACTTCATTTCTCAGTCCTTCTCTTCTTTCTCTTGTCAACTGTTGGATGTCAGTTCTTAGCTTTCTTATAGCATCCTCCAGCGGTCTCTTCCAAATGGTCTCGCGGTTGTCAGGCGACGACTGTTAAACCTCATCCTTAGGAGTTTCTTTTAAAGCAGCAGCACTCTCCTCAGATTCAGGCTCTCTGATGAGACTTCTCATCCCAAATTGTTCTGTCGGTTTCAGTTTAGAAATAATAGGTTGTCAAACAATCCTTCTTGCAGTTGGAGGCCTAGGACCGGATGTCCCGTCGACTGTTCGTCGGTAGGTGGTGTTCTCCCAAACATGGTGACCTGAAACAACAACAGGCAAACTTCTCTCGCTAGTTCGTACTTTATTTTTTTGCCTTTCTATGGCAGTGAAGGGAACTTCTCGTGGTCTGAGGTGGGATCTAACTGGTACTCGTCCCATTCTTCTCAGAATCTCTGACAGGGGGAATCCCTCCTTTCTGGCTAACTTCTCCACTACGACTCGCAGTCGGGTAAGCGGCATAGTTTTGGTCCTCTTCTTCTTACGATCATTGCAGTATGCAGGCAAAGGTTAAACAGCGGCAATCCTTCGAGCAGCTTCCTCATCGGATGCAGTATAGAGAGGGTGGAACATACTCCCTCCCAACAGCGGTCAGATCTCAGGAAGTTCTTCTGTCTCCTCAGGAATCTCTTCAAGAAATGCAGCTTCAGAAGCCCTGGTCTTCCTAATCTTGGCGATCTTTCTGATCTTATTCCTTCTTTGCGTCCGGGTTAAGGGTACAAATCTTGAACTAGACCCTATCTCAAAGACAGACAATATTGCAGCAAAATTCAAACTCTCCACGGTAACAGGCTCATTACTGACTTGGACTTCCTTCCCTTTCAGTTTGGCAGGAGCCGGGGTAGGTGCAGTGATGATCAGACCGGTGGGGGTAGAGATTACCATCCTGGGGGTAGCAGCTAAACTTTGATGAACAACGGTATTTCTTTCGATTGGGACCCTTTGTAAGGGAGGAAAATCTTGAGCCGACTTCAGGTTGAACTCAATTATGGGTTCCTCAATTTCTGGTTCTTTGGCCAGCAACCCGAAGAGAGTAACATCGGCGAACTTAATGTCTGTATTATCAAATCCTTGTCCAAAGTGAATGACCGCATCGTCAGGTAGCTCATCCTGGTAGACATCTAAGTCTATCCCGTTGGTGAAGGAGAAAATAAACTTCGGTGCAGACATCCTCTACAGGGTAGATTCTGAGTGTTAGTTCCAAACTATGCTCTTTTTCCTCACAAAACCTTCCAGGATGAAAAATAATTTCTCCGAAAAAAGAGTCTGAACACATTTCCTTTTATCTTTTCTTAGTTTTCTTTATAAAGTATTTCAGATTCTCGTTTTATTCATGTATTTACGATTTTAAAAAAGGTTTGTTTGTTAAAAGGTTTGTTTATTAAAAGGTTTGTTTATTATACGGTTTACTCGTTAGGAACGAAACAATTAAAAGAGGAATGATTACAGGAAAGGTAAGGGATCCAATCCAGGAACTAGAATGGAAGAGAGAGTCTCACAAGACTTCTCAACCCGAGGAACCGCTCCTAAGCTAACACCTATTGGGAGTCCACCCCACCTTTAAGAGGTAAAAGGGATTCTGAAACCTCTCTATTTAGGGGTTTCTAAAGAGTGGCTCCAAATCTAAGAGAGTTGACTATACCCATTCAAGATAGAAATGAACGTGGTATGCCAACGGAAAGAATGATAGTTTGATCCACTAGGGACATGGATTAACTATCAATTTATTAAATCAAAACTATCTGACCAAAATGGAGAGAGGAACCGCTCTCCAGCGGAGTCGCCGGAAACATGTCGGCATATTTTTAGATTTTAAATTTAATTTAATAATATATAATTTGAAAAGTAGCATTTTATTTTGAAAATAATTTTAAGTTTGAAAATTGTAAGATATGAAATCAAACCAATCTCACATCCTAAATAGTTTATATAAATGAGCACCACACCACAAACCGTTTATCTATCCTGAAGAATAGACACACTGCTTGATGATGCGACTCAATTAAATAAACCAGAATATTTGTGACATCCATTTGGTCTGCGATCCAATTTTATAAGCCGATAAGTTCCCTTGCTTAATGTAAAGGAATTAAATAGGGTTTTTATTACCTGGGTTCTTAAAGTTCCCTATAAGGGCAAGCTCTTATAGTTAATTACATTCTAAATGACGGGAATCATTTAAGAAAACTCTTGATATTGATCAGTGGTTTTGCTCTCAAGAATTTCAAAGTTTAAGGTCTCAACGGATTGAATTTTTTAATTTCAAAAAGGGATTAGCTCAAATTTGAAACAGTCTATTTCAGGAGTCCAAAGGAAGAGAAGTAGGGGATGTCACGGACCTGAAGTGAACTTCGGTGACTTCCCAACTATCCTATGGTTTGGCCTCAATTTAAGAGTTTATTTAATGTTTCAATCCTGCCAATTTTAGTTGATTAGGACTTATACTTGTATGATATGATCGTACAAATAGCCTTGAAAATGTGAGGGTTTATGTCGTACCAAACAGCTACCTCGGAGTCCTAAGACAAGTTAGGGCTTTATTTGCGTAATATAATTATGCAAATGCCTAACGAAAAGAGTTGTGAATTTATGTTGCATTAGAAAAATACCCTCGAAATCCTATGGCTTGGTTATTTAATGCTAGGAAAGGTTTTGCTGAAGTAGACACAAGTTTTGCTAGTGAAGATGACCGTGCTGCCCACTATGCTCCAAGCTCCTTGTTGTTGCAAAGGTTTAGTTTTAGAAAGTGGCAATCAAGAGATGAGAGAAGTGTTTTGGTTTAGAAAGGTTGAAAATTGAGATGACTTAGTATTTTAATTAAAACAAATCTTAATGTTGATTAAGCAGAACCGATTAAGATCCCACGGTTCCATCATCCCAGCACCGCTATTTTCATCAGATTCACTTAGTACAAATGAATTTGCTAAACTCAACTGAATGAGTTCCACACTTTCATTTAGACCGTGGGAAATCTCGTTAGCAACACATGGGTTACATCATCCGAGGGATTCCCGATCATCCAACGAGACGTTTTAATTTTAGTTATAATTGTAGATTTATTTTTGTTGGTGATTAAAATTTGAGTTGTTTAAGGATGCTGGGTTCGATCATTTTTTTTATGCATTTATAAATACAGGAAAGTAAAACATTTAATAAATTGAAAAATGTAAATTTCAAAAAACTTAAATGCGTACCTGGTGGGCATTCCCATCATTTTCACCTGCACATAAAACACATGTCAAGGAATTTATATAATCACAAGAAAGCACCAAGGTAAAGCTAAGAGAAGGTTCTGGTTGTCTACCAAAATCCTATTCCTATTGCTAGTCAATTCCTATAACGTCTAGGTTTTGGTGTTTTATTGAGGACGATTTTCTTCACCAAAGAACAATGAAGTCTCACTGTTCTTTTAAAACATGCCCTCAAGTTAGAGAAGTGCTCGGAATTAATTTCTGAACATCTTTTTAAACATTTTAAAGATTACTTTAAGTTCAGTTAGTTTCATTGTAGTGATGAATCACTCATCCAGGTTACTCTTACTCAGTGAACGAGGTGTTTGATTATCCTGTGAGTAAAGTGACATTTCATTTAATGCTCCATTGAAGAATTATAATAATGAATGCCTTTAGGGGTAAACTAGATAATTAGAGGATTCTAACCAACCTTAATTGATGTTTGAGTTGATGGTTCAAAATGATTTAGTTATGATTAATCTTCTTTTTCCTTTATATTATATTTTAAGTTTGGAATAGTGTTCAAGTTGTTCAATTCAATTAAGTTTTGTTTGTTTAAATGATTTTAACTTTTCAGATTGATTTTTAAATTTTTTAAATTCATTATTAATTTAAGTTTCGAGAAATTTCAAATTAATTTCCTTTACTGTCTTCTTTCATTTTTCATTTTTTTATTTAATTTAATTTAACCATAAGAGTTTTCAAAAATTAATCCTCTTTTAAAATATTAATTCAATCATTATTTTAAAGTTACATTAATTGATATTTAAAAATATTTTAATTAAATTAAAGATTAAAGAATTTTAATTTAGAGAATTAGAATTTTTTTATTACATTTCTTCTTAATATTTAATCATCCAAGCTTTTGATTAATCTTCCAAATTTTATGTAATTTAATTAACGTTCCTTTCTTTTAATGATTAAGGTAATTTAATGGGTTTCTACCACTTAAAGTCCTTATATTTCAATCATCCAAAATAAAGGTTAGGATCAAAGATTTACCCTCCCTTTGATTAAACCTAAAGATTAATTAAGGTTAAAATCCTTTAATTACTTTAATGCCCTCTTTAGCATATTCATATCATAATTCATCAAAAATCAAGCTCAAATGAACTTGAGAATTTTATGTCACCTTACTCACATGTCAATTAAGACATTAGAGGAGGAAACATGATTTTTTCAATTTTAATTTAATTTATATAGTAATTTTAATGAAAATAGGGATTTTTCAATGAAAATTCAACAACATGACCAAGGTAAAGTTTTTGTCCTTGGGAAAATTATGACAGGTTCCTATTGACCAGAGGACCACTTGGACCAATTTTGGTGATTTTTGGAATTATATTTTATTTATTACAATTACTTCAAGTTTTGGAGTATTAATTAATTTTAAAATAAAATTAAAGTCGAAAAATGGATTTTATATTTTTCATAAATCTCCCAGATCTCAAGGGACTCAGAGAAATAAATTTTATATTTTTCTAATTTTTCTTTAAATTTTTAGAATTAATTTCGTGAAAAGGTTTGAAAATTCATTTTTTAATATTAAAAATGTTTTAAGCCCTTAAAATTCAAAATCTTTACTTAGAGACTTGGAAAAAATTTTTGATTGGTTCCTAAGTGATAAGGAATCAAATATGACATTTTATGAATTTTAATATTTTTATTATTTTTATAATTTTTTAATTATTAAAATATTAAAAGTAGGGTTAAAAATGAAATTTTTTAGAAAAATCCAATTTTAATTTTTTTAGACTCCTCTGACACCAGAGAGTCCACAAAATCAATTTGGTGAATTTTTGAAATATATTTTAAGTTTTATGAAATTTTAAAGTTTAAAAATGTTCATGTTACTTAAATAATTCATTTAGTGGGGTTAAAACAATTTTAATTGACTTCAAAATTTTTATGGGGATTTCTTTGACCCTAAAGATCAGTTGAGAAAAGATCTCAAGTTATTTTTATTTTTTAATTACCTTAGTTAATTCAAAGTTGATTTTAGGTTAAGAGAACCGTTATGATTATTTACAATGTTTTAAGCCATGAAATAATTATCCCAAGTCCCTCTGGTCATAGGGAACCTATCCTAATTTTCCTGGAATTTTCTAAATAGTATGCTAATTATTAGAATTAAAATACCAAAACAGGCATAAAAATTTGAAAAATAGATAACTTGCCATAAAGGTGGCCTCTGGCCTTGTAAAATTGAGGGAATGTTCCAAGAACATAGGCTACAAAAGCACTATGGTCTCATGCCATGGTGAATTGTGTGTGTGAGTGGAGAATCAAAATATTCAAATTAGTGATTAATTAGTTAAAAATTAAGTACTTAACAAAATAGATCAATTCTTTTTTCACATTATTCTCCTCTGTTTACTAAGCAAGAGGGTATTTTTCTTTTAATTTTGTGATTTTCTACATAAAGATATAAATTTTCAAAGGTTCAGGGATTTAAATAATTAAAAAAATCCTATATTTTCTACTTAACCACGTCGGCGCCAACTCAACCTACGGTGGGTCGAAGCTCCACGCGATGCTTCCTGATTTGATGCCGCCATCTGACACGGTAGCCATGCGGCCCGCGGTTTATGTTCCGTTGCTCCATCCGGCTTGATCCTGGCCATCCGTCCAATATACACGCGATCCGATGACATCCGTTCATCGTCCCAATTTGTGTGAGCCAAGAACCATCCACCTTCTAGACCTAATATCTCACTCAATACTCAACCAAATTGAGTGTGGTTTCTTCCTACATGCTCATCTAGCCTAGAGGAGTCTATCCATATGGCTAACATGCATTGAAATTAAGCAGAATAAAATGGGGAATCCCTGAAAACTCGGGAAGAAGAAGAGTTCAATACCTTTGCTCTAAGAAGTGAAGCTTCGATCAGAGATGCCCAGAACATTCATTGGAGTCCCTGGAGGCTACGGATTGAAACACTTGCTCTGGTGAAATGCCTAGGTACAACTTCGTCTAAGCCCGATTTCAAACCTTGACCGATAGAAGAACTGGCTGGTCCGGTGAGGGGGCTTTCACTGGGGAACTTCTTCACTACCTCTGGTGAAGGAGTAGATGAGTTTAATTTGGTTTTTATTGAGATTTGGTGAGTGTCTCGTTTCCTGGCATGAGATTGAGCTCTGAAGTTGAGCTCAACCAGTGGAGATTAAGGCAGGAAAGCAATGGGGTTCTTCTTCTCTAGACTGGGAGAAGCTCTGGGGATGATTTAGGGGTGGGATCAGTTGAGAAAAATTTCAACAACCCTTTCATGGCTGAGAGGTGGAGTTTAATTAGCCAGGGCCATTGGGCTGATCCAGGCTTGAATTGGTGGGTGAATTCAGTTGCTTAGGTGAAGAGCAGAGAGGCTCAAATGTTTGATTTGGCTGAGGTGGTCAATTGGGTAAGTTTGGGTGAGTTTAGGTAGGTGGTGGCTCTCGATCTTGATCTCCTCTAGCGACTAGACCGGCTGACAAGGAAAGGAGAGCTGGCCCGAGGTTAGGTGAGCCAGGTGGCAGGGTATAATGGTGATTAAGCAAGCATGGGAAGATTTGGGGTGAGGCAAAAGGAGATTTAACCATTTAAGGGAAGAGATCCCTTAAAATGGGGGACCCTTGGTCCATGGCTCACTTAGCTTGGGGTAGGTGGATATAGGGTGGCTCCTAGGGTCCACTTGGTGGCTGTGGGAAGATTGATTTAGCCACCTTTGGTTCAATTTGGCTAGGTTAGGTCATGGGTTCAATTTGGCTCATTTGGGTTTAGGTTCGAATAACATGGATTTGTGTTTGATTTAGGTCCAAGTGTCTTGAGAAAAATTTTCTAAATGATTTCTATGAAGAACTTTCATGAAGACATGTAAAGGTTTTGAGTTCAATTGAAAAGGTCAATTTGATGGATTTTGGGATTTTGGGATTTTCGGTTTTGAGTTCAATTGAAAGGTCAATTCAATGTAAAGGTTTTATGTTGGGACCAAGTTGGGTTAAGGTGGGGTCTAGATCCAATTGAAAGTTTCAAATGGTCTAGGGGGATCTATTGAAGAGTTTCCAACATCAATTGGTAGGAACTTTTAGGGTTAGGCCAATCAATTTGGTAGATTTAGGGCATGTGTCCCATTTAGGGTAAAATAGGACATCTTGAATTTCAAATGGATTTAGGTTAAGCTTAGGCTCAAATTGGGCTAATTGAAGGTTGCATGAGTTTTCTAGCATTTTCACTAAAATAATTATAATAAATCATAGAAAAATCAGAAAATTACAAAATTTGCTTCTCTGGTTTCCTTGATATCAGAGAGATTTTTGAAAATTATAAAATCCATTTTTCAATCTTTATTTTATTTTTAAATTGATTAACACTCCAAAACTTAAAATAATTATAATAAAAATAATATAATTCAAAAAATCACCAAAATTGGTCCAAGTGGTTCTCTGGTCATTAGGAATGTCCCCTAATTTTCTTAAGGACAGAAACTTTCCCTTAGTCATGTTATTAATTTTCCTTAAAAATCTCTATTTTCTACCAAAAATAATTATATAAATAAATTAAATACAGAAAAATCACATTTTCTCCTCTCATGTCTTTATTGACACATGAGTGAAGTCACATAAAAATTTCAAGTTCATTTGAGTTCAATTTAGTGAGTTATGAAATTATTAAGTTTAAAGGGTAAAATAGTAATTAAAATTTTTAACCCTTAATTAAAACTTTAGGTTTAATAAAAAAAATTAAGAAGTAAAATATTTGATCCTAATCTGATTTGGATGATTGAAATTCAAATAATTAAAGGGTAGAAACCCATTAAGCAATTTTAAAATGATTAAACTTTAATTAAATAATGGATTAAATTTGGAAGAATAATAAAATTGGAATTATTAAAATAGGGATATTATTAGGAAGAGATTTATTCTTTAATTTAAAAATCCCTAAATTAATCATCTCATTAATATTCAATTCTTAATTAAAATGATAACTCAAATTTAAAATATTAAAAGACTTAATTATTAAACTCTTTTAAAAATTTCAATTAAAATTAAAAATTAAATTAAATTAAAATTAAATTAAATTAAATAAATTAAATTAAATTAAATAATTGAATTAAATTAAATCAAATTAAATTAAATTAAACAATTAAATTAAATTAAATTAAATTAAAATTAAATTAAAATAAAATTAAATTAAATTAAATAAATTAAATTAAATTAAATAATTAAATTAAATTAAATTAAATTAAATTAAATTAAATTAAATTAAATTAAATTAAATCAAATTAAATTAAATTAAATCAAATTAAATTAAAATTAAATCAAATCAAATTAATTTAATTTAACATCAAATCAAACTCAATTGAATTAAATTAAATTAAAACTCAATTAAATTAAATTAAATTGAATTAAATATAACATCACCAGAGGCATAAAGAATTCAAAATAAATCTAAAATAACTTGAACACTATTCCAAATTTAAACCCATTAACTTAAATCAAATCATTTGAATACCAATTTACCCTCAAAAGCTTTAGTTATCATAACTCCCAAACAGAACATTAAATGAAATGTTACTTCACTTATAGGATATTCAAATGTCCTAGTTCACTGAGCAAGATAATAACAAAACTTGAATTCTCGGACGATTAATTCATTTGTATAATTAAACCCATTTGGACTTAGAACAATCCTAGAAATATTGAAAAGATGTTTGAGATTTGTCTTAAGCACTTCCTCGATATGATAGGATGTTCATAAGAACAATTGAATTTAATTATTCTTTGATGAAGAAAATCGTCTTCAAACCAAAAACACAAAGAACCTAGACGTCATAGGAGATGACTAGCTATAGGATTAGGAATTTGGTAGAAAACCATAACCTTTCCCTTTGCTTTACCTAGGAACTTGCTTAAATATTCTAATTGTGTTTCAAGTGCAGCTTGGGATGACGGGAAGACCCTCCAGGTACGCTTTTATTTTATTGCAATCTACTTTCTTGCAATTTACATTATTGCAATTTACTTAACTGCAAATGCACTTTACCTTTCTTGCATGATAAGACAACTGTTGCATGAAAACCCACACCTTTAGGATAGCCCCTAAAACTGAAACCAAAACTAAATTAAAAGTCATTGCAAGATAAAATTCACCGCCACAACATTTCAAAATATAAAACAACTCAAAATTTAATCACAAACGTAACACAAAACTACAATTGCAACTAAATTAAAACGTCCCGTTGGATGATCGGGAATACCTCGGATGATGTAACCTACGTGTTGCTAACGGGATTTCCCACGGTCTAAATGAAAGTGTGGAACTCATTCAATTGAGTTTAGCAAATTCATCCGGACTAAGTGAATCCGATAAAAATAATGATGCCGAAGGATGGAACCGTGGGATCTTAACCGGTGTCGTTAGAATCAACTTTAAGATTTGTTTTAATTAAAACGTAAAAAACACTTGGAAATTAAGATTTTCTCTAAACCAAAACACTTTTCTCATCTCCCGATTTATGATTTCTAAAACTAAACCTCTCGCAACAATAAGGAGCTCGGAGCATGGTGGGCAAGCACGGCCATCGTCGTCGAGCAAAACTTCGAACCTACTTCGAGCAAAACTTTCCTAGAATTAAATAACCAAGCCATAGGATTTCGAGGTAGTTTGCCTAGTGCAACATAAATCCTCAACCTTTTGTTAGGCATTTGCCTTGCAAATTAAGCCCTAACCGGACTTAGGATTCCGAGGTAGTCGTCTGATACGATATAAACCCTCACATCTTCAAGGCTATTTGTATGATTCTATCATATAAATATAAGTCCTAATTAATTAAAATTGATAAAATCAAAACACATAAATAAACATTAGGATTTTCCTAAATTTAAGCCAAACAATAGGATAGTCGGGAAATTACCGAAGTTCACTTCGAATGCGTGATTTCTCCTACTTTTCTTCCTTTGGATTCACAAAACAAAATGTTCCAAACTTGATCCATTCCCTATTGAAATTCCAAAATTCAATCCCTCGAAAACTTAAACTTTGAAATACTTGAGAGCGAGAATTATTGATTATTATCGAGAGTTTTCTTAGGTGATTCCCGTCACTTAAGATGTAATTAACTATAGGGGCTTGCCCTTATAGGAATTTTGAAGAACCCGAGTAATATAAACCCCGTTTAATGTTTTCATATTAAACGGGGAATTTTGTCGGCTTATAAAATTGGTTCGCGACCAAACGGATGTCACAAATCTTCTAGTTTATTTAATCGAGCCCCACCGTCAAGCGATGTGTATATCCTTAGGGATAGATACACGGTTTGTGGTGCGGTGCTCGTTTATATAAACTATTTGGGATGTGAGATCGGTTTAGTCTCATATCTTAAAACCTTCAAATTTGAAATTATTTTCAAAATCAAATACTACTTTTCAAATTATTTATTTTAATTAAATTAAAATTTCGCCGACAGATTTCTGTTTGGCGACCGCTCTTCAAAATAAAACACAACCTAAAAATATGCCGACAAAATTTCTGGCGACTCCCTGGGGAAAATTCCTCTCTCCGTTCATGTCCTTAGTGGATCAAACTACCCTTCTTTCCATTGGAATACTATGTTCATTTCTACCTTGGACAAGTATAGCCAACATTCTCCCGGATTTAGGAGCCACTGTTTAGACACCCCTAAACAGAGAGGTTCCGAGATCCTTTTACCTCATTTCTGAGGTGGGGTGGACCCCCAATAGGTGTTAGTTTAGGAATGATCCTTCGAGTCGAGAAGTCTTGCTTAAGACTCTCTTTTCCTTTCCAACTCCGAATCAGATTCCTTACCTTCTCTACACTTTTGAACATTCCGTTCTAAATAAACAAACCCTCTAATAAGTGACTCTTTTAACAAATGATTCCCTCTTATAAATACATGAACAAAAAAATGAGTTTGGACTCTTTTCAATTCCTTTCTTTTCGTCCTAAAGAAAAGAAGCATAACTTGGGACTGACAACCAGAATCTACCTTAAAGAAATGGAAACTCCGAAACTGATTTTCTCCTTCACCAACGGACTGGACTTCGTCGTTTATAAGGATGAGCCGCCCGACAATGGGATCATCCGATTTGGACGAGGATTTGAAAACACGAACGTCAAGGTCACCGACGTCTCCCTCTTTGCACCGGCGAACAAGGTATCCGAAGGTGAGGAGCCACCGCTCGAGTTCAACCTTAGGTCGACCCAAGAGTTTCCTCCTTGCAAAGGGTCCCGACTAGGAGGAGTACTCGTCGTCCGCAGGAGGACCGTTCTTACTACCCCCACTGGTCTAGTTGTTTCGCACCTACCCCGACTTCTGCCAAATCAAAGGGGAAAAAATCCGGAATTATGGTAAACCTGTTACCGTGGAGGGTACAGATCTTCTTGTAAGACCTTCTGTTTTCGAAATCGGGTCCAGTTCAAAGATTTCGTCACTGACAAAGACCCAAAGAAGAAACAGAAGTAGAAGGATCGCCAGAGAAGCCAGAGCTGCTGAAATCGCTTTCCTGGAAGAATTTCCAGAACTACCAGAATATACACCGCTACCAGAATATACACCACTGCTTGACTACATACCACTTTTGGGAGGAAGCAGGTTCCATCCCCTCTCCGCTGCAGAGGATGAGGAGAATGTTCACAAGATTGCTGCCACATTACCTCGGCTCGCATACTACAACGATAGCCGCAAGAAAAGAACTAGAACTACGCCGTTTGCTCGACTGCAAACTTTGGTAGAAAAGTTAGCAAGGAAGGAAAACTCCCCGTATCGGAGATTCTACGAAGGATAGGGCGGGTGCCTGGCCAAATCCCGTCTTGGGCCCCGAGTAGAGTCCGCCGTCATGACGAAGAAGCCAAGCAAGAGAATGAAGGCTAGCCCGCCTGTCGTAGTCTCAGGATTACAGATTAGGGAGGATACCACCTTCCAGCATTTGGCCGACAGACCATCTGGTCCTAGACCTTCTGCTGCTAGAAGGATGGTGTGGCGTCCCACTACGGGGCAGTTGAGACTGAAACAGCAGCCCGAGAATGAAAGTCTCGCCAGGAAGCTGGAATCTGAAGAAAGCGCTTCTGCGATAAAGGGGACTCTTGAAAAGGGGACCCGACAACTATCGCATGACAACCGCAAAGACAGACAGAAAGCTCCGCTAGAAGATGCCATGGAAAAGTTGAGAACCGACATCCGACGGTTGGCAAAAGAAAGAGAAGAAAAGTTCGGAGATGAGATCGATTCATCGGAGTTCATGGACGACGAATATGCGGAAATCAATATGGTTGAGACACGAGCTTCATCGCCTTCACAAGGTGCTCCTGCAGCCGCAGAAAGAGAGGAGCCGAACCGATGAGAAGACAGCCTTCGGGAAAAGACGACACGATCGCTCGAATGGCGAAAAGGATGGAAGAGATGGCCGTAGCTCCGGCCACTCTCCGCAGTCAAGTACAACCACATAGTGAGACACCCCGCGAGGTCATTCACATTGTAGACGGAGGAAAGGAGATTACATCCGTCAATGGGGATGACCAGTTGAAAAAGGATACAACACAAAGTATGATCCCTGAAAAGGATATCAAGAACTTGGTAGAACAGCAGGTGCGAGAAGCCTTAGCACAATCGAAGAACGGGACATCCATTCGGACGGGTAGACCTTACCCAGAAGAATTCGACGCTGTCCAATACCCGAAAGGCTTCGTACCACCTCTGTTCAAGACATTCGATGGAACCGGGAACCCCCGACAGCATGTTGCACACTTTCGTGCCAGTTGTTGCAATGCCGGCGGGAGC